>VXBB01008391.1:46107-83692 GCA_013399915.1 Illadopsis cleaveri
GCAGAGGAGCTCAGAATTCCAGGGCGAGCAGATGATGGTAAATTTCCCAGGACTGGACCCCTTTGGCCACAGTGAACTTGCAGCAAGCAGCAACCCAGCCGTTCTCTCCCCGAACACTGAGAGAAAAAACAGTGTCCCTCTGCCCCCAGCTCCATCCTTTTTCCTACCCCCAAAACTCGCGTTATCCCCGCCCCACTCCGCGAGATTTGGCCACTTCTTTGTTTGGTTGAGTACTGTTAAGTACCCAACATTTGGTCTCCTTGCTAACTTATGGGGAAAAAATTCTTTAGAGAGAAAAAAACAAAAAACAAACCTAATCCCCAACACCCTTCCAGCATGATATTATCTCTTTCCTCAAAATCATACATCCTTTCGCCATCTTGCCCATCTCGTAAGTGGGAGCAAACAGAGAAGTTAAGCACAGGAAGATCAAGACTGTCCCTGCTTCCAACTAGGAACAGGCTGTAAGCAAAATGGAAAGTGCACTGAAGGAATATGCAAAAGACTATACTAAAAATGCAATTATGACCCAGGTAGAAGAAAAATGGCAGGAAACTGCATCTTGGAAAAGTTGATAGAGGATGGCATCTCCTCCCACATAGTTTTGGTACCAGTATGCTAATGCTGTGTATATTTGACAGTAGTCTGTTCCAGCTTCTACATCTGTGACAGCAAAGGCATGGAACAGCATTTAAAATAGCTTTTGCTTATTATTTAAAGTAGCATCTAAGTTCATAGCTGCTATGATATTAAAATATGACTCAGATAATCACTAGTTACTGTTCAGTCCAAGATTGCAGTTAAACTGGAGTTACTTATATGAAAATGGAATCCTAATGCATATTAAATTCTGCCTTTACACATGTTGCCTAAACACAGACATCCTGGAAACAATGCTTCATACATGTCAACACATCAGGAATGCTAAGAAAGCTTGTTGCATCTGAAGATTGCAAGGAATGTTCTCTTGATGAGATTAATGTAGGTGTTATTTTGCTTTTTTAACCTAGATTAACTTTCTTTTTGTTTTATAAACTTTTAAATATCTATAAATGACAGTTTGGTTCAGCTATTCACTGCAGATTGACTTATTCAGTCTAATTACTTTTTTTCTTATGTTATATGAAAGCATTACTCATAAGTTCAATTTTACTGGATGACTGATCTAAAAATATACCTGCATCTCCAGTCCCTTTTATACACTGAATGAACAGAGAAAAAACATAATTAATTCACTTTCACTAAGGTACTGTCTTTAAGAAAACTGTACAGTTCAGTCCACAGAATTAAAAAATTAAGTTGTACTAAGTGATTAAAAAGCACAGATGGTTTTGAACTCTGCAGAGATTGAGAACATAGAAGGCAGTTAACAGAAGTTTCAGACCAGAACTATCAGCCAGGGAACAACAAGACATGGGGTGTTGGGGGAAAATTAAGAGGTCAGGATTGTGTCAGAGGCTGCTTCTAGTGACTCATTGGGCAAGAAGAGAATAGTTCCTTTGTATTAATCCTCCGTGTCTCTGAGTTCACCTGGAACAGGGAACATTTTCTGTAACCTGCCCAGAATGCACTCTATTTCCTTTCCCATGGCCTCTCTCAGAAGCACATCATCAAAATGTGCCCTTCCCACTCAGCAGAGCACTCTGGGGAGCAGGGCATGAATGAGGAGAAAGTATCCATACCCAAAGAGAGCAAATACAGTGACGGTCACCATGTCCTCTCCAAGAGGAAGTTGATCAAAAAAAATGTTTCTGTGTTGCCCCTAACTTTCTCTCTTCCCAATAACTTTTTAATTGACTTCTTTCCCAAGGCATACTTTTCACTATAGTCATATCCACATAGGCAAAATGTGCAGTCCAAAGCCACAGAGAGGGAGAAGGGGCACACAGGGAGAAACATCTTCATATATTTGTCAGTACCTTCTCTTAATTGACCAATATAATAATGAAAGTGTTTCTATCTAACATCAGTGGTTTGAAATATTTCAGGATTATTAGTAGGTCAGGGATAAAAATAATCTATTTCCAAGATTCACAGCACAATAGTTTATACAATTGTTTTCTTTAATAGCTCACAACTTTTACCTCCAAAACAAATTTCAGCTTCCTTAGTGTATTGCTGCTTATTTTATTACTTTCATTTCCATTTTCTCCCTTGCACTAAGATTCCACCACAGACATTACACAGCCATTCATATGTTCTGCAGGGCTAAACAATTACCAGACAAACACCAAACCATCTTACTGCCTGGGGGCTGAGAAGAGGAGTTTTCGCATGTCTGCAAAACCATTCTTGGATTGGAATTACTGACCCTGAGAAAGTTCATATCATCATCTTTTCCTGCTTGCTAATTTCACTGCTCATTTCCAATCAGCATGTTCCATCTTGAAATAATTACACTCAAGAGATTAGTTCTACAGTCATGTGTTCAATCTCAAAAACTTCAATTACTTGCACTCATCACAAACAACTTTGGCCCATTTTTTATGTCACTGAAAAAAATTTATTAGAATTTCACTCTCCTTTTAGAAGGATAACACAGGAAAAAATGAAAAACAACCTTGTTGTACAACTACTGCAGCACCAAAGCTCTGTCACTGCACCACCCTAGAAAGGGAATAATGTGGCAAGTATATAATAAACATTGTAAACTTCTTTCTTTGTCAAGCTAAAATGACTGCTTGCCTCACATATTTAAAAACAAAGTATATAAGTTGCAGTTAGGACTGTGATTTCCCAAGCACAAATCATAAAGTTGGAGAGAATCCCAGTTTCATATTACAGTTGTGTGTTCCAGGCTGCAGGAAGCTCGGATTTACAGCCCTGGTATCGCTGCTATTTGTGAAGTTTAAAACAGAAACCAGCTCTTCCCACCCTCAGCCCTGAGCTTGCCCTCCAAGAACAGTGGATACCTAGATGGGTACAGGAGGAGTTTCAATCATGAACACTGCCTGACTCAAGAAGAATTTTGAACATATGTGGTGTTACCAAGCATCACTTCCTTTCTCAACCAAGAATTTTCATAGAATCATGGAATCACTTATGTTGGCAAAGACCTTTAAGATCATCAAGTCCAACCCTTCAACTGGCACTGCCAAGTCTGCCACTGAACCATGTCCCTAAGTGGTGAACCATGTCCACAACTACAGGAGATGGTGACTCCACCACTCACCTGGGCAACCTCTTCCAAAGGCTGAAAAACCTTTCAGTGAAGAAATTTTTCCTAATATCCAGTCTAAACTTCCCTTGGTTCAGATATGGAAGGGAGAATGGTAATGTGGCACAGCCAGTAATGGTAGATGTAAGAAAACTAAACACAGTCAAAATATCAGCTGTGCTTCTTTAAGTTTGTTTTTAATATCTGATGATGTGCAGACATAGGAAAAAATACGTCACCTTTTAAAACTGAGGTTTCATCTCTAGATTTATTAACAGTTTCTTTTAAAAGCATCCTACAGTGTATACTATTTATAAAGTAGCATCAATATAAAGAAGAGATTGTTTAGGAGATGCTATAATACTGCTCTAGTATTTCTTCTTTCTAGACACATCTATCATAAGCCTTTCTCAGTCTTTCTCAGTGTAAAAGTAGTAACCAAGGATCATCACACTCTTTCAAAGATTTCTGAAAAGTCTGAACACAAAGAAAATCTTTGACAAACCTTTTAAAATGGCCACAGAATTCCCAAAATTATTCTTTTAACAGGGATAGAACATTGTATCTGCACAAGTCCATGAATACCAAAGGTCACAATCATTCAACCTGGTACCTGTAGTGCAAGTCAGACTTCCAACCCTTTCTATGGCCTTCAGCTTTCAACACAGTCAATACACTTAAACATTCAATCTGCTGTTGCAGTGTAATTTTTATGTGTTGACTTTCTTGTTCTCTGTGACATTTGCTTTTCCCTTCCTTTTTATATTCTTCCTCTGTCAGCCTGAGGCCTCCTTCACATAGTTGCCTCTTTCACTATGTCATTAAAACACTTTTTCCTGTGATTCATTGATTTTAATTCTTTCCAGCTAGTAACTACATATTTCTATTTTATATGAGAAACCATCCACAAAATAGATTCCTGATTACATTTTCTGCTGAAAAACAAAGCAAATTCTCCTTTGTTCTAATCCATTTTTTTAATATAGCTGAAAAATTGGGCCCTATATTCATATTTTCCCCTGAGATAATATATTTACATCAATATTTCATGATAGAGTTGACTTGAATTTTGGTGATTCTTTGTTTAGGTTGGTCACAGTAGATACCAGTGTTCATAATATGTTCAGAGACTGAAGTGACTACTAGAAGTCACCATGGTTTCTTCCAATGTCTTCCAGAACAGCAAGGGGGCACATTGAAATAGCAGGACAAATGCAAGCAAAGAACTTTTCTGAGGAAATATCCACAATTATTGTAACTTACCTGATCCAAACAGACCAAAGTGACAAAGATCTATAGGTTGCTCTTACTGAAGAAAAGACAAAATGAAGTCTGGTATCTTTGTTTAGAAGGAACATACAAAATCCTGTTTCTTCAGAGTGCCAGAGAACTCAAAAGGAAACAAAAAGTCTTTTCTGAAATCTTTAGCTTTTTTCCATTGGTCAGTACCTAAGCCTCAACATTGAAATCCAACATTTCTCTCAGAGGTTCTGTGTTCTGTAGGTATATTTTAAATTTCCTACTTTTCTTTGTCATTCCCCACTTTTTACAAACAAGATTCCTCTGCCCATACAGTCCTACCTTCTGAAGGGTCTGACCATACCACAACTAAGCAGTGGCACATGTAATTTAAGATGGAACTTGCTTCTGTTTAAGGAAAAATAGCTTTTCCCCATCATAATTGGTGACAGATAGCATTTGCACATGCTGACTTTGACATCTTTTGCCCAAAACAAACAAAAAAACTCCAATAACTACTTAGAATTTCTATGTTAGATTTATAAGTGAGGACAACAAAGCCTTTTAGAGTTAGTATGAAACGGTGCAAGTAGGGGAAGAGAAAAAGTTCAGCTGCCTCCTCTGCTATTTACTCCAGTAACAAATTCGTGACTTAGCTATTATTAGTACCTCATCATGGAACAGCTAGCCATAAGTCTTACTGCTTGCATTGCAGTAGGAGCACGGACTTTTTGTTGCCTCTATGAAGTAACGGGAACATCACTGTTGCACTGTATGTTCTCATTCAAGGATGGCAAGATGGATATTTAGAAGTGCATGTTAGCCTAGAGACACAACCCAACTCTTCTGAAAAATGTGTATTTCGTGTTTGGTACAATGAAGTTTCATGTAGTTGTAAGCTATTAAAAGTTTGTGTAAAAGCTTCTTTTAGAAAAATATCTTGAAGTCACTTGAAAAATGCATATGGTTTCTGGTAATTATTGCAACCATTAGTAAAACAGATACAAATTCCCTCTTATCACCTCTACAGCAATAGTGGATGTTTCAGTCATTAAAATGCAAGTCAAATATTTGTCAATTGTTAAGCTACAGAACCTTGACATTTACCAGGGCCATCCAGGACTCTCTATTCCTCTTCCGTCCAACCATTAAGTTCTAGGAACACTTAAGTTTTTCCACTCGATGGCCTTGGATATAGGGAGGACAGACTAACACTTAGGCTTTCTGAGTTGAGATCATTGGCAAGGACTCTTTCCACCACAAAAAGGGCAGATATAATTAGTTTTTAAAGCAGAATTGTACTTAAGAAAAAATGGTACACATGCAGTCTGAGCAGGTTCTGAAGTTATCAGTTCAAACCAGTATCAGGCCAAAACATCCTGTTTTAACGGTAAAAGGTTCCATTCATTTCTCCTTCCAGACCTTCAGTTATTAATCTTTTAGAAGAAGAAATCAATTTCAGGGAGATCTGAAAAGACAATGATACTAATTATTATATCCTGCAGCTGTTAAACCTTGTAAACTAGTTCCTCTCTGAGAAGAAATCAGAATGACACAACTTGCTATAACAAAGCAAAACTCTTTGACAGATGAGTCACCCTGTCATAAGAATGAAGAAATTAAAGTCATGCATTTACTAATCTTTCCAGAATTAAAGAAGCAACAAGAGTGTGAAATAAAAAACTAAAGGCAAAGTATATAAATCAAAATTCTCATAGAATATTTGTTCCCTAACACCAAATACTATCACAGACATGATGCAATTTCAGAAGTTCTCTGGCTTTCAGTTCCCATTAGTTTTGGGCAATTTCAGTTATTTTTTAAACTCTTTGACTTAGCACATCATTTTCATCATGGATATCATTGTACAACTATGGAAATATGCAATCTCATAGTCAGAAATCATTAAGTTTTATTCCATCTTTAATATCTATGCAAGTTTGGTTTTATTAAAAAAAAGGTGAAAGAAAATTGGTTTTAAGATACAGACACTTAAGAAAAAAATAGTTGTAAGGAATCTACATTAGAGAAATAATGATTTCCTAGTCTCATAGTTTCTAACTCATTCAGCAGGATTTTCAAACTTTTCACAGATCCCTGGCCAATGGAAGTTTACATTATGAATTCAAGGCATGAACTTACACACTACTTACTCTCCTAGTCATTATATTAGAGAAATAAATCTGGCCAAGCACACAAAAAACCCAACCACAGTTATGAGCACTAACGAAAAGAAAAAAGATAGGAGAGCCAAGTGGGATAGAGATCAGTTGTAATTTGACATAAATAGTTTTTGGAAACCTGGGTTAAAGAATTGACACCTTCCCACCATGTTTTTAGAACACTACTACCTTAGATAGCAAATGCATCATGTCCATCACCTATTTGGATTTCTACCTAGGAAACATTGGCAGTGTATTCAGACTCTCTTGATCCCAGAAAGGTTATAGGAGAACTACTAGGAACTTACCAGCTTATTAAACACTCTTGTACAAATAAATTCATTTAACATCTGTTGCAAGCTGAAACCTTCATGATGCCTCATTGAGCTTCTTCTGCTTCATTGCACTTTTGTTTATAATATGAGGCTATATTTTCAAGTTGCAGCTGTGTCTAGAAACTCCATACAAACTAAAAGGAAACCTAGCAACATAGAACATTGAATCTTTTTCTTTTCTTCCTTTTTTTTCAAAAAGCCACCAGTTTTCATGGGGAAATTATTTAGAAGAAAAACACATTTCATAGATGTCCTAGAAAAGATGAACAACAGGACTCAAAGTAGCGTATTTCTGCTATGGAGCATGCTGTATATTTTGTAGTATTTGTGACTGAATTTCTACAGAACAAAAACTAAATCATACCTGTGAGAAGATGACCCTCCCATTGACAGCTTAGATCACTATTCCAATTTTCCCTTTCTCAGCCAGTTGACATCTACTGATATTTTACCAGAACCCTTCTAGGCGTAGTGAATGTTTGTCTCTATAAAGAAATACATACAAGGGCATTCCCCAAAAACTGATCAAATCTTGCATTTCTCAGCAGGCTTAGTTTTTCCAACAACCACTGAGCCCTTCTGCACCAATACACAGCTGCTTGATACATCACAGCTGAGGTACTGAATGCCTCAGGAAGTGTGGACCATTTCCAAAGGCCAGATGTCCTTGCAGAGACATTCTGCAAGTCTGTTTCAGAAGCAGAGATACAGAGTCCTGAAGAAGTGCATAGGACAGGCTCTTCTACAGGACTGCAGCTTGCTGTCAACCTGGCACAATTCTGGCATATTGGAACTAGTGTATTCCAGTGAAATGCACTAACATATCACAGAGCTCACACATCAATGCCAAGATCCACTCCCAGCTGGCAGTGTGGACAGGTTGCACTAGGTTTGGCTTCCTCCCATCCTCTAAGACTATCTCAGACAGCTTCACACCCTAAAGCATATTTGCATGTCCTTGTGCCAAGTCGCAGGTTTTCATGCTACAAAGACACGTCATTTCACAGGTTCTGAATTCATCACTTCTACCCTGGATTATGTTTGAGTGGGACTGAGGCTCTGCATGGGGCTTGCAAGAGATTTATGGCAATTACTACAAGTATGCTGTGGTACTTGGCCTCAGTTCTCTAGCACAGTTCCTGGCTCCACTTCACCTGGAACAGATAGAGGCTCAGATTTCCTCAGTCTTGTAACAGAAAGGCAAGAAAATCAGCAAGACTTCCCACTCTTTCAGAGATGCTCCCCTCATTGTCCACACCAATTTTCACCTACACCCTCAACATTCACGAAGGACAATAGATTCTGTGTTTTGCTGTCCCTTGTATTCCCTCCTTCTTCATCTGTGTTGTGAACTTCTTTGTCAGATCTCAGGTGAACTGTTGCGGTTTTGCACTGACCAGTGCAATTGCCTTTACTGCAGTCATCAGCTCAGCTATTCATACCCTAAAGGAACAAGGATATACTTTTTTTTTTGCCCTTTTCTCCATCGATTAGGTTTTTAGCTGTTGAAGCACTCCTAAACCACATGTACCAAACTAAATTAATTCATCAAAGCCCTTAAGGCACAATCTCAGCATACAAAAGAAACCTGCCCATAAGAAAAGATTCACCACCTGCAAAACAGGCAACAACACAGCCAAAAGAAAAGGTTGTGTTGTACCAAAGGAAAAAACATAGAAAACTCCAGTTACATCCTTCTACTGAGATTAAGTACAGCCACTGGCAAACCAATACTTAAAATGCCAGCATGAAAACTGCATAAAAGGTTAGAGTATTCCTTTTACTATGAGGTTTTAAGAGCAATGTTTTCCTTTTCCTCCCACCAGTATCTGATGTCCCAAAACAAAGGGGTATAAAACCCAAACACTCATGGAAAAAAAAAATTACATCCATCTTAAAAAAAACCCCAAACATAATAAATCTTGCAATTTAGAGAAAAATACGTGTGGGCAACATGCATTTAGATGAAAACCTCTTCAGTGTTAGCCTAGAATAGAAGTCTGAGAAGATTTCCTCCACCCAGCACCCAGCCTGGGGCACTGACTAATTGACACAAATTAATATTGATTTCATTCCATTTTTCACAGCTCCACTCAAGGTCTTGTTTCCCTAAGTTCTCCAAGTACACAGCTCGGCTTTCTAAATTAATCAGTTCTATACCACTATCCCATATAATGCAGGTTCCTAACACTGGTCTCTGTAAAAGGCAGAAGGAATAATCACAGTATCAGTTAGGTTGGAAAAGATTTCTCAGTTCATTGAGTCCAACCTTTGATCACTACTTGATGGCACTAAGTGCCACATCCAGTCATTTCTTGAACACCTCTGGGGATGGTGATTCCACCACCTGCCTGGCCAGTCTGTTCCAAAGTTGAAAAATTCTTTCCATGAAGAAATTCCTCCTGATTCTAAACTGTACCTCCCCTGGCACAGCTTGAGGCTATGTCCTCTCCTCCTGTCCCTAATGTGCAACTAAATTCCAGGAGAGGATTAGGGATGGCCAGAAAACCTAAACTGGTCCATTTTACTGGCAGGCCAGAGGGCAGGTGGAAAAGGACACAAATGGCAATAATATCTAATACCCCAGAAACTTGAACCCCAGAGCTCCCCAGCAGCAGCACAGACACATCACTGCTGAGAGGGCAGAGCAGATAAGCCTACATGCTTTTCTTACATGGTGCAAATGAACGTGCAATTACCTCTCTACTAGTGCTTTGACAGAAGAGACCTACATGCTTCTGACACAAACTGCAGAGCACATAGCCATTGCCAAACGCTTACACAACATTATCAGCCGAGTTACGACCAGAAAGGTCATTTCTGTTTAACAAAGATAAAACCAAAGCTGTTTTTTAAGCATAAGTGAAGGGGGAAGACAAAACAAACACATCTTTTCTTTTCATGAAACTAGGAAAATAAAAGACATTTGTAACAACATGATTTATAGATCACTTTTCCTTGCTTTTCTCAGGGGAAGATCAGAAATAGCCACAAACAGATTTATAGGCAGACTAACCCATTCAAATGTTAAATTGCAATCCAATCTGGCATGAGCTAGAACATTAGTGCCTGGCTTTCCTATCTGTTGACACCCCACACAGCAAAATCTTCCAATTACAATGAAATTGCTTTTCTGCTGGTGATGCAGAAGGGAGTTTGGGTGGGGATTTTTTCTTATAACTCAATGCTAACGTTATCGATTGGCCTAGGCATCACCGAGGAATTAACTTTTCAGTGATCTGCCTCTTCCTTTTCCATGAAAAGTTTTGATACAATTGCTGCAGGGGCTTGAATGAGCAAGTTTCATCAACTGCCTTGCATGGCTCAGGTGTCAGATTCCAGTTCAGAAAGTCTCAAGGTCTCAAGATGGGTGTGCCTGATCAAGACACCATTCCAGGGAATGTCAGACTGCTCAACAGGTCTGTCTCTTATGTATTGTTCACAACATCTCACAATACATGTCTTCCAGGTACTTCGTACCCTCAGTCACTTCTATGGGTCAAACCTTTCAAGCAGGTGCCATCTCCTGTAATGCACCACAACGCACTGGAGCTGGAGGTGCTGCACAGGTGACAGAGCTCAAGAATCATCACTCCAAGGTAGAACACAAATTAGTAAAGAGCACAGGGACATATGTTACCACTCCATAGAAAAACTTTGGAATTTTGTGTTGTTAACCACGGCATTGCATCTATCCAAAGCTGGCAGTTCAGCTAAATATATAATTTCAGGTTTTCCAGAGAGAAACCTAAATATTTCAGCATAAGTGTCAATGAAGCAAAATTCCTTTACAGATCATCCCTGTATCAATTTTAGAAATTCCTAGCTAGCTAGTGGAGGTCAGGGAGGATAGACTGGATGTGTTTATCCAGGAGGCTGTAGCCTTCAGCATTAGCTTTCTTAGTAATCTATGCTGAAGCCTCAAATTTAACGTTTCATAAGATCTCTAATATCTAGACCACAAGTCATGAATCCTGGTGATGACATATGCAGATAAAAATTGGAAAATATAACAAATAATGACTACAGCATGTAAGCAAAAACCCTGTCACTATGAACCCAAGAACCTCAGCACTTTCCTTAACAGTTTGCTTAAGCAATTTTATCAAATGATGTTTTCTGCTTCCAAGGGATGTACTAACTCAGCAATAAGTGGGTGCACATTTAGATGTGATGAAAAACCTATTAGTAAGCCCTAAATATATGCTCCAGTGTCTCTCCAACACCATCTGTATTGAGATGGGGTTAGTAGTTTTTTAAACATACTCCAGCCCACATTTCTTCATCTGTTCTCTTAGTGTTTCACATTAAACTTTCCTCCTGTGGCTCTCAAAGTTTAAGCACTCCCCCACTGTCCTTCTGCTTGCCATTTTGTTTGGTGTCACCAGTCTATTAGGGGAAATCTCTCACTCAAGGAAATTCTTCTGTTATCAGTCCCATACTGGTACTTTTCTTCCACCAAAAAACACAATAAAATATGGCTATGTTGCATTGATACTTTGCAGCTATCTTGGAAAATCATCTTTAAAGAGAGTCTATGTTAAAAAGTAAATAAAAATTAATTAAAATTAAAATATAAATAATAGCATTTCAACATTTTTATATGAATAGACAGAAAAATGAAACACTTCCATTTCTTCTCCTTCAGTTCAAGAGGTTCGTTTCTTCTTGTGACAGCTACATTACTTTGAAGTTATACTGGCACACCGAGATTATTTCTACTCTCTTTCCACTTCCCCCTTGGTATTCACTGCTCCCAAAAATATTAATAAAACTTTGTATAGCTAAATGCAAACACCTCCCATCCTGGCAGGAAACAGAATCTGTAACTGTCTTGAAGGTTAATAAGCTAGAAATAAGACATTGACACTTTGCACGGTTATGTGAGTGAAACAAATATAGGATTCCACTTCCCATCTCAAAATGGCAAAACAGACACCTACTGAATTAGTGCTACCTGGTTTTTATTGCCCTTAATTGAATCTGCACAGTGGTAAACATTCAGGGGTAAAGATGTTTTTTATGTGACTTATCCCAAGTCACCATGAAAATGGTGACTATTTTATTGCTCTGCAAATATATTTAGTGTAACTACATGTGAAAGTTGCTGAGAGGGCTAATTCTAATTGAAGAAGGAAAGGTAAGAATTAAAGGTCATTTTTCTTCTTAAGAGGAAGTACTCCAACTGGGGGCAGGAGTTAGGGGGGCAAGCAGGGAGAAACCAGTCATGCAGATAAGCAGGGCCAACTGGCTTCCTTTGATGAGGTGGGTGAGGAAGTACTAATTTAAAGACCCGAGATGAATGACAAAACATCTACAACATCTATAAGTTTAAGATGCTGGAGGTGCCAAGTATGACCTCACCATCTGTAAGCCTTCCAGCTTCTGAATCAGTCCATGGGGGCCTGTTCAGAGCCCTCCTAAAGAGCATTCAACCATCAAAACACACTGATACCAGTTATATCACAAATACCATAGTTGCAAGGCTTGTTCTTTAGAAAGGTGTAATACTCTGTGTGTGTATACATTGAAAACTGATGGAAAAACAATGTGCCTTTTTGATTATTTAACTTGATACTCCACTCCATTATATCTGAACTTAATTTATTAAAATAAAAGTCAATGGAACATTTATAAGCACCACAGAACACTTCCAAGAATAAAAAGTGTTTCTATTTCACTCCTTGTGAATGTCCTTAACTAGTGCCAGACAAAACATACCATTGTGTTAGCCAAAGTGAAAGTAATTGGAGAATTAAAATCCTTCCTATTACTGGAACAGAATTCATTCTAACATACATCATCTGTAAATTAATCAGTAAGGATAAGCCATCACTTATAACACCAATCTTCTTGACAAAATAACTTCTCCAGTTCCTGGCATGTCACTGAGCCATCTCCCAACTATTGTAATTAGCTCCCAGTGAAATATACTAGTTGCCATTCAACAGCAAAGTTTAGAAATGTATGACTGCTTACTTTGTGACTGAAACATGTTCCCATTCCTAAGGACACAAAGAAGGGCTGATAGAAAGAGTAAAAAGAGTAAAAAGAACATTATCAAAGCTGGTCAGTCAATATAGTAGACTTAAAACCTAACCTATTAAATCTCAGTCTGATCAGCACACAGGAAAGATTGCTGTCCTTTTTTCCTGTGGGAAGTTGTATATGGACAACTGCTATAGATGAGATATCTTGTAGGTCTTTTCTGGTAATGTTGTTTTACTGACAACATCTAAGAAATGAGATTTTCCCTTGTGTCCCATGTGAGAGAATCAGTTCAAGCTACCAAGATAGTCAGAAATCTGTCCCGCCTAAGACAACTGAAAGGAAAAAAACAAGCAGTAACTTTTTCAGGGACTTAACTGAAAAATGAAGGAGTTACAAGGGCAGAAATAATAACTTGCTCTTATTTATTGTAACAAGATTATTCTAGATGTAGATGCATTTTTATAATAGAAGTGGCATGATACTGCAGTTACATGACAATTTTATGTGGTCATTAATATTTCTTTTTTGCAGTTTATCATAGGATTAGCTAATAAACAGGTCTGCTTCACCCACTAAGGCTTTAGACTGAAAATTCCACAGAACAGCTTATATAGCAGAGATGACGTCATGAAACAGTAACTGTTGCTATTATAAGAAGTTTCAGAACTTTAAATAGCAAATCAGCTAAGCCTGGGTAGGAAAATAATTGAGTCTAGTGAGTATAAGAAAAGTGGGCTACATTAGAACCCAGAACAGCTCTTCATTTTATCAGCATTAGTGAAACTCCTGCATACTACACCAAGAAAAAGTCTTTGGGAACGTGGCAACAACAGAATGGTCCTGGAGGATTTGTTGGTATGAATGATAACGCACCTCACCTTATCTTGTCTTTCACGGCTAGCGAAAGGGAAAGCTCGGGCTGAATCACAGAACCAGTCAGGTTGGTATGGACCAGAGTGGGTCACCTGGCCCAGCTTCCCTACTCAAGGTATCCTCAGACAAGTTAAATCTTAGCATTATTTGAGCTAGCACCAGTAGATGGCATTCCAACTCAGGAGCCTTGCCCATAGTGTACAGTAACAAACATGAACTCTCACCCTCACTCAGCAAAGGTCATCTGGAAAGCTGAAATTAGTATGGTGAAAATGGAAAGATGCTTGGATAGAATATCTGGTAGTCTTAGAGGTAGCTTAAATCCCCATACGTTTGAAAGACCATTTCACATCTGCTGTTGTATAGCTGTATTTGTAATTTGTTTTTAAAGAAACAATTTTGTTGGTGTGTTTCAAAAGCCAGCTTTTTCTATTTTATCTGTTTTCAAGGTTTTATGCTTCTCCAGGCCTACAAAAAATCCCACCATAATGACTGAGTTGTTCAAAACTGCGTTTTGTTCTTTTAACAGGAATGCCTATACAGGTATGACACAATGTTTTCAAGCTCTAAGATGAGTATGAAGATTTCACACATGTCCAGTGTTATATATAGCACATATTCAGCGCTATTTCATTTTATAAATGGATAAGAACCATTAAATCTAAACCATCATTGCATAACTAAACTTGTGGACCAGTTCACTGAAACAAGCCGGAAAACACTGGGTGGGCAACACAGCACACAGAGTGATTTTGCTACTGCAGTTGAGACAGTGGTCACCTCATCATAAACCAAATTGCAAGCAAACCAAAAATTTCTCAAAACACTTTTAGCAATACAGCTGAAAATTTAAAAAGAGAAAAGGAGCCTAAAATAAATTTAAATTTGGCCTGATTTGACTAAATTGTTATCACAAAAACCATTAGCACAACAGTATTTATGGCCTAGGCAAGAGCTACAGATCCATTTTGAGAACTGACAAGTTAACTCTTTAAATCTTTACTCAGTTTTTAATCACTACAGCGACATCATTTGAGATAGATCCGTAAATGTAGTGGACATACTCTAGACTACCATTTCAAGAAGAAGTGGAATTTAGTCCACTGTCCAAAAAACATCAGAAGGCAACCTTAGTTACTGAAGTCTGAGGAGAGTTGTGTACTAATCCTATGATAGCACTGAATTTAGACAGGAAGCTCTACAGAGAATAACAATCCATTTTGGGTTTGTGCATTTGAAGATCATTACTACATTGACATGTGTTTCAGGCCAGAATACTGAGCTGTTACACTTTCCCCTTAAGAAGGTGGGGAGCATTCTCTTGGGATCAGATTATCTTCCCCTTGACATTAAAACTGTAGTGTTGTGGAAAATGGAGTTTACCAGTTCCATTTGGTTTTCCTTCTACAAGATACCCCACTAAGATATGCAAAGACTGATAAAGATTTCTTTCTTCTTGTCAAGTCAAGCATGAAGACCATGCAGTCACACCAGAAATTCCTCAAAGAAAATTATTTGCCAGCACTAAGTGGCAGCTGCTCCAATTTTTTTCCTGGCCTGCGTCCACACACCATCCTTCTGTTGAGTCAGGAAATATCTACAGTGGCACAGACAAAACTCTCCCTGCAGCCCACCACATCATACTGTACTCAGAGGAATTTCTTAACAATTGGTCTGCACAACCAAGCTGGAGGCAACTTACACAGAGCACATGTGGTGGATTTCTAACCACAGCTGAGAGACTAGACTCTTCATTTCATATGAAGGATTATCAGTGTGGTACATTTCCTTAATAAAAAAAGTTACACTATATTTCATTAGGCTATTTCTGTTTCTGCTGTCATCAGCAGCATCTACCACTTGCTATTCCACTTCTTTAGCTGATATGTAATATTGGTTCCCTTCCACACTACATGATTTTTTTTTTACTTGCAGACTTTTCAAGAGAGGTAAGGGCTGTTTAAATCTTGCTTAAATCTTGCTTGAAGAGGATTTCAACTAGGATAAATCTCCCCAAGAACTTTGGAACAGAAAGGGGCTGGGGCAAAGAACAAATACAAATGGGAATTGTTCAGGAGGGCAAGAATTTCCCTAACCACCAAAGTTCAGATTTGCAGCGGGACCACCAGAGACTTATCATGACATTTCAGTCTGTTCTCTTGGAGGTTTGCTTAAAGTGCAACAAGGCTGAAAACATTCACCAGCACTAACTGCAGGCTGTAAACAGACATGACCAAAGAAAATGTCTGAGGAGTTTCATGTCCACGGGGTCTCCTGTGCCTCTTTCAGTGCCACAGTGGGGACAATTATTCTATTCACCCCACATGGTCAGTTGAATTTGGGCTATTTTCTGGACTCACATGCATATCAGCAAACTCAAGAACTGAAGAGCAACTGTAATTCAGGGTACATAAAACATATTGAAACAATATAGGGTTTGCCATTAAAGAGCCCTAGACTTCAGAGAGTAGCAAAAGTTCCGATGTTTCAAAAAGTCAGAAAATTTCTAACATTCAAGAAATTTTAAGCCAGCCTCTGTTCTCTCACTCCATTTTCAAACTCTGTTGCTAATAAATCACCATCCATCTTCTATTCTACAAACATAAAATTATTCAACAAAAAAGCATCTAAGACAATTAGTTGCTAATGCTAAAATAGTTTTCTGATTCTGAGTACTGAGGCTGTTTAAACTAGCAAGTTTCCCAGCCTCCCAGGGTAGATGAAATTATTAGATACATATTTTCCATAAATTCATGTATATTTCACGAGGTCTGCAGAGAATTTTTTTTCTGTAGCTACCTCAGTCTCATTCCTTGTTCTTGCAGTACTTCAACTGTGAACCGGTAGTTTTTGTTTTACTCTTTGATGGCAGAGGGGAAAATCCATTGTATTAAAATTCTGCAGACCCTTATGATTATTTTTTCACCTCCCTCCATGTCTACAGTATATATTAGACTAATAGCCACAAGATTTCTGTAACATTCAGGTATCATTAAAGTAGATAATGAGAAAACAGATTTCTTTTCCAACACTGATGGTAAAAGTTAGCATTTGTTTATCTTGCAACTCAAGGAAAAAGGGTAATCAAAAGGTTAGGACTCCTGTCTCTACATCTGCTGCAAAAAGCATGAAAACCAGCCACTACACAGAGGATAAAAGGAATTCCAAGTGTTATGGCCTACATAGTAGGAACTCCCAGGATGTGACTTACCACTCGAAACTCAGGCATATCTGTGTCATCAGCTATGCATGTGTCCTGACAGTCTAAAGAAAAAAACCAATCCTTTTCCACATTGAAGTATACATAGCCTTCAGCCAGAGATACATGCACAGTTAGAGCAACCAGGACTTTGCCACGTCAGTCTCAGACCTGAAACTCATTCTCAGACATTCTTAATACTCATCAGCATCAAGAGAGGCAGATCTTACAGGACTGTGTGAATTCTAAAAAAAACTGTGTTCACAGTCTTTAATCCTGCAGGAACTTTATTAGTCTCCTATGGAACCCAGCAGAAAGCAACAGCATGGATTTAGGGAAAAATTTCCAGGTCATACTATATTCCAAAAGCCATGTACTGAATACACAAGGAAGCACATGAGTTTGATTTTAATCAGCACTGCACTTCAAGCCGGCTCTCATCTAATCGCATTTGAGGATGCAGTCACACTGAATAAGGGAGCTGCACTGAAGGAAGAACAATGCTGCACAAAAATCTGCTGTACTGCTTTAGGCCATGGTTATGAGGTATTTTGTGAGTTGTGTTTGTGAGCAGCACAAAAACTACAAAGAAGTTAAGCCACTGGTACTATTGAAAGCAAGAAATTCTCCCCAAATTATTTCCTTTCTTCCTCCTCGGGTTGCAGGATAATGTTGGAAACTGCCCTTATTTCCAGAAAATAGCAAAACGAGCACTCTTTTCTGTAATGAGAAAGTCACTGTAAAGAGCGGAGTTGGGTTCTGTCAGGTGCTTGGGTGAATAATGGTGGCATCAACATAAGGGCAGCACCACATGCAGACCTTGTAGACATGCTCTCTGACCTACCTCTCACTATAATGTCATGGGGCAGCTTTAAATGAATCCTTCTCTCAGGTCCTGCTGGCACATATAAGAGAGTCACCAGGAATGTACAGCCATCCAGCACTTCCTCACACAGTTGACGTTCACCACGTCACCATGCATGCGGCACCTGAGGCCTGGCCAGACTGTCTGGTGACTGCACTACAGGGAGAAAACAGCTGTGCCAGCCCTTCTCAGCAAGGAACCCTGTGCCTGGAGATGTGTTCCTAGAGTGCACAGGGGACCATCTTTGGCCCCTATCATGGCACTCCAATAGCTTTCCAGTAGGGACACTGTTTTTGTGCTTGAGGTGTCCACAGTGGAGGCCAGGACTCGCTTCACAACTGGAGTGAACCCACCACAGGGTGTGCTGCAGAAATGGGATTTCCTGCACTTCCTTGGAGACTGAAGAAGCCAAATATCTCAGTTTCTGACAGGGTGCCCTGACAAATGCTCCTTCCACCTAGAACTGAAGCTAGAGCAGCCAGGCTGGGCTGCCCTCACGGGAGGGAGGAGGGCAAGCAGCGAGGACACTGCCAGGCTGGGTGCAGGGCAGGCTCTTGATCCAACACAACAAGCAGAAATTAGGTGTTACACAAATCAAGTGCTCTGGCGCCCTTTCCCAGAGCTCTGTGGGTTCACAGCTCACTCCCTCCAACAGGTATTTCATGCTGTAAGTCAAGCCTGAGCCTCTACATCTGTAGCTACAGTTCAGGAAATCAGCTAAATCAATCACACGGTGAGAACTGCTGCTTCATGGTGCAGCAGCAGCTCCTGTCTGCAGCCAACTTTTGCATGCTTGGAAAGTGAAATCAAATCCTGCCCTTACCTAAGTCATTGTTGGATGATCCTGTAGTAGAAGGTAATTTTACATTGCCTGGTTCTAGGTAGGTTTTTTATATCATTTTCTCTGTTTTGAAGGAAAAGAATTTAAAAAAAGAGAGAGAGAGAAGAAAAAAAAACAAGTAATTTTTCAAGCTATTTCCCAAAACACAGGGTCAATATATTCTTACCACTAGTAATGAATCTGAAAATTCATTCAGTGATCACAAGTTAGCACTATCACCTTGTTCCTATAGATTTTTCCTACAGTCAAAATCACCTTTTTTCATTGCTGGGCCCACTCTCCCTATTACTTACGGTGTGGAACAAGTCTTGACTTCACGCTACTGGATATGCTGACCTTCAATGCCTCTTTTTCCCCACAGAAAAATTTTCAATTCTGTTTGTCATGGGAAGAACTTAACAAGGTCTATATAGTCCTTGCATACATAAAAACCTTCTATCAAAATTGAGTTCTTGTGACGTGAGCCTTCCAAGCTAACAACAGAGACTCTGATATTTGTGGAACAAAGGTTTTCTTTTCCCAATTTGTGTACCTTGAGTGTTGCATTCAAAGATAAAGGCATTGTTTTATCAAAAGCTGAGTCCACCAAAAGCCATGGCCTTATGCAATATGCATGTACAATAAACACATTCCATGGTGTATGACATTAAAGACTTAGAAATATTGAAGTATGCATTAGCAATCTGAATAAAGATAGGTCAGCTGGATCTGAGCTACATCTGCATCTTGCAAAGGTTACAAGTGAATGTCACCTTAGCTACATCTGCATTGCATTAAGGTAAAACCTCCCAATTACTGAATGAAGAAACAGAGGGGAATCATTCAGATTTAAAGCAGCTCCTGCAGGGCAAGATTGTCATAAAAACTGGGTCACAAGCTCTGTGAGTCGGCCAATGCCAGAATTTAGTCTAAAAATAATAAATGGATAGATGTACCAAAAAAAAAATACTCTTGAATTCTAATTAAAGGCTAATTTTTTATACTACCAAAAACTTTGGCAGAAGGCCCAAATGACAAAGCAAGGAGCAGCTAATGAACTAAAATGAAAAAAAAAAATCCAAAAAGCAGAAACAAGAACAGGCAGCAAAGGAGGACTATGAAGAATTGGTTAGGCAGTCAGGGATAGTGTCAGTAAAGACAGAGCCCAGTTAAAGCTCAAGCTGCCCAGGGGCATAAAAGGTAAAAGGAAAAGAATCCTGTAAGCAGCCTAGTAGCAAACTGAGGATCAAAGAAAATGTGAAACTGCTGTTTAGCAAGGAAACACTGTAAGATTTTTTTGCCTCAGTCTTCAAAACATTTCCACACCTTCATACACACCTGCAGATGGAGGAATGAGGAAACACAAAAGTAAGAGAGTTAAGGACTATTTAGAGACATTGGGTATATTCATGGCTACAGAGATGGATGGGACACATGGAAGAATGATTAAAACCTGGGTGATATAATTGTGAAACCACATCATCATAAGCACATGTGATGATCCAGAGAACTCCATGGAAAGGGGCTAAATATTGCAGTCATCTTTAAGAGGCTGCAGGGGATCTGAGGAACTAAATGCTGGCCAGCTTCAACTCAGTCCCAAGAAAGACCATGCAGCACAACTCTTGAGGATCCATTGCAAAACAACTGAAGGACAAGAAGGCAGTGAGGAAAAATGTGGATTTACAAAGGGCAGATCAGCACTGAAAATCTGCTTTCTATAATGAAATTACTTGCTACGTGGACAAGGGGGTAGTAGTGAATAGGACACGCACCCCACAATGACTCCATGCATCAAAGCCACCAGTTTTATCATTGTAAGAACTTCTCCCATTATTTCTACAAGTCACAAGTACCATGCCTCAGCTGCAAAACCACCTGTGGCTGCTCCAGCCTTCCACAATCATTTGTTTCTCTTTCCGGACACTTTGAACCTCCAGGTTTGCCTGTTTTCACAGAAGCACAAAATGGGTAAAATTGGAAGGGAACACAGTGAGTCAGCTGGTCCAATCTCCCTGGTCAAGCAGGGTCATGCTAGAGCACAGGGCACAGGATTTGTGTCCACAGGGTTCTTGAATATCTCCAGTGAGGGAGACTCCACACCCTCTCTGAACAATCTGCTACAGTGCTCAGTCACCCACACAGTAAAGTTCTTCCTCATGTTCAGGTGAAACTTCCTGTGCATCACTTTCTGCCTGTTGCCTCCTGTCCTATTGCTCAGCACCACAAAGAGCCCAGATCCATTGTCTTGTCAACCTCCCAGGGGTATCGGCCACTCCTCCCAACTTCATGTCCCCAGTGATCTTGCTGAGAAGGCATCTGCCCCTTCATCCAAGTCATGCATGAATGAGTTAAACAGTACAGGGCCCAGTATTGAACCTTAGGGGACACCATGGTTAGTGACAGGTCTCCAACTAGACTTTATTTTTGCCTGTTTCGTGCCATAAGACAGCCCCTAGATGAGTATTCTGTAGAGCTGCTGAACTGTACGAGACACAGGACAGTGAACAGGTGTGACGGGCCTCTTGTTCCATGAACTCATAATTCTTTATGTATTCCACAGAGTTTTGTTCCCAAAAATGAACCTGGAGTTTTCAGAAGCATTCGATCAATCCTAAAAATCCTAACTTAAGAAGTTTTCTTCTGGTCATTTTACACCTTCTAGATAACTGTCTTCTTATATTAGTTCCAGTTGCGTACACATTTTGGGCAAGACTGTGACCAGGCCCTAGACACAACACATCTCATTTCCTTTACTCAATCACAGCCTGTTTTCCTCTTTTCACAGATACAAAAAAGAAAAATATGCATGTAAATCAGTGTCTGTGTATTCCATTTCTTCTTGCTTTGTATACACGTTAGAAGATGAGAATGAAAGCAGGATCACTGTGCTGAACTCCCTCTCGTGTTGTTTGCGTACATCTTAAAAGTTCACCTTTTTAAAAGAACATGCTGTTACACCTAGGGGAGTTTCAGTTTTACATCAGTTTTTTGTAACTGTTTTTATATTATTCCTTTATATAATGTCAAAAAAGTTTATGACAGGTTGTTTACTTTAGTGTTGTCATTTTAATCATAGAAGTTCAAACTGAAAAAATAAATAAAGAAAGAAAATATTGCTGTGTTTTTCTAAGTGAAGGTGAGTTTAACTGAAATTCTACACTGGACCCACATTTTTATGGATTTGTCCTGGTTTCAGCTGGGAAAAAGTTATATTTCTTCTTAGCAGCTGGTACAGTGTTGTGTTTTGTATTCAGTATGAGAATAAGGTTTGATAGCACACTGAATGTTTTAGATGTTAATAAGTAGTGCTTAGCCAAAGTCATGGACATTTCCGAGTGCACAACAAGCCAGAAGGGAGCACAGCCAAGACAGCTGACTGAACTGGCCCAAGTGATATTCCATACCATGAAATACCATGTCCAGTGTATCAACTGGGGGAAACTGGCCAGGAGCTGCCATTTGGTGCTCAGGGGTGGACTGGACATCAGTCAGCAGGTGGTGAGCAACTGCACTGTGTATCACTTGTTGTTCTTGGGTTTTATTCCTTTCTCTCCTTCTCCTTTTCAAGACTATTATTATTGTTACTGGTTAAAGGAAGATGTTGTCTTGTGAGGCAAATATCAGTACTTAATGCTAAACAAAGATAAGCCCTGCCATTTGCATTCTGTGTTTTTGTAGGACTGCAGGAGCAGGGCAACTTTAATTTTATTTTTTTTTTCAATTATTAAACTGTTCTTATCTCAAACCATGGGTTCTTCCTTTTTCCGATTCTCCTCCCTATCCCACCAGAGGCAGGGTGGGCAGTGAGCAAGCTGCTGAGTGGTAGGTACTTAGTTGCTGATTGGAGTTAAACCACAACAGGATGTAAAAGAGGAACAATCAAAGACACTTGACTACACCAGTAATTAACTGGAACCAGGATCAGATCAGAAGCTTCATGTATCTACTGCCTTCTGGAGGTTTGCTAAAGGTAATGCAGTGATGGAAATAGTCCCACTCACTAGGAAGCTGCAAATCCATACTACTATTTTCTCTGCAGTTGGCCTGCTACTGCAATCTTACAAAAACGTGGAATAGCAGCCAGAGTGTGGTAGAAAGGGCTTATCTGTTAGCATTAAGTACTGACACTCATCACAGAAGAGAACATTTTCTTTTAACCAAAGGTCTGATCCTGCAGGAGATTAGCACACGCATTTGATCCACACACAGAGCAAAGCAACCACTTATTCCATTGGGATCAAAGCTGCAAATCAAATTATTCCATTCCTTTTTGAGACTGGAGGCGGAAGCTGTAAAAGTATTATTTGCTTCTTGCAAGAATATGAGAACTGTCAATTGCAATGGGCAACAGTATTTCAAATATTACATCTTTTTGATATATAGTTCTATCAGCAAATGAAATGGTTGCATCTAAGATTAAGAAGTTGCAGAAATCTGACTAAAACAGATGTCCTATTTATTCTATTCAACTTAATTCCAAGTTATTTCAAGCTCTGCTTTTAATGGCATTATATCATACATTACCAAATATATCAATTCAAAAAATAAATCCAGACTAATTTATATACATTATTTAACTAGGACAAAGTATAATTTTTCATACAGATGCAACAGGCCTACTCTGCGGACCTGTCACTTCATGTATTTCAGATACTCACACAGAGGGAACAATTCAATTTTTTGCTTAATCTGCTTTCAGTCTACTTATTAAGATGGATTAAGCCTTTGAAAGTGTCCTGCCCACGTGTTATCTTTTCAGTTAAAATCACCTCTCAAAAAATACTCCCTGTGTATTTATACAAGTAGTTTTGCACCATGTCAAAAAGAGCATAGGAAGCAGAGAGCTTTTGGTCCACCTCCTGCAGTTTATGGGACTATTTCTATTTGGGCTACAATTATGCTGGATAACAGTAGCCTGTGCAAGGACTTCTCTATAAATTTTCGACTCATTTTCAAGTTGAAAAAAGCCCTCTGCACAAGATCCTGGTTAACTAGCTGTACATGGGCCTGCTTGAACAGGCTGGACAAGAAGGTCCTTTCCAGAGGTTCTTTCCAATCTTCACCTTCCTGTGATTCTGTGAAAAGTAGCACATACAGCAAAAGAACACTCTATCCTGCAGCAGTTCACATGTAATTACCAAATGGATCCATTTTCTCTACAGTTCTCTATCAGGGTTGTATTCTCCCTTTCTCAAAGAAAATTCTTTCATATCCCTTAGCCAGAAAGAGGATATGAGGTTAGTAAGTCACTTAATCACTTCGATCTGGAAGCTGCAGCCACCAGTTTGTGCTATGATCATCTGTGATCAAAAGTATCCTGTCAACATGTGACTAACACATCTCATAAGTACAAAGTTAATCAATTTCAGGTATTCACAAAGGAAAGGAATATTTATGCACTAAAATTTCAGCATAGCCATCTATTTTATTGTAGTCAGCCAAATTATAAAAATAGTAATCACAGCATACTTGGCTCAATTTGCTTTTGATGGGCCAAAAATTAGAAAACAGAATTAAGTAAAGATGTTTTCTCCATGAACATACTGTATAACCTATTCTGCAAGGGCTGCAGTAGTCTGCTCCACCACCCATTCAAGGCACAGCTGTGCTTCTGGGGCCTTTTTGCCTTCCTTGGAAACAACCACAAACAACTGCTTGCTCTAGGATGCCAAACTGGTGCTCATAATCAAATGAAAGCTCCAGGGTGGCTTGCTAGCATTTCACATTAAATTAGCTTCCTGACTGGAACATAGCAAGGATTTTTCTGCTCTGCTTAGATTGGCAGGGAACTCCAAGGAACTCCAAGGTATTTCACATAGCTAACTTGCTCCATTGCCTGGGCACTTCATTTAAAATTCTTTGCTACTCCAGAGAATCCCAGACACTGCCACATGCTTTCAATCTCAGCTGCTTTTTCTGCCATATCACAGAGCAAATTTTATCTTACATTTTTGTGAGAAAAGTTAGTTTTTCAATAGATGTTAAAATATCTTTGGTGGCTGACATCTCATTCACAGAGGAAACAGCAAAACAGACCCGCCTGAGCAAAGTCTCTGCTATGCAATTACGGCTATGGGGACTTAGCTGATGGCAATCTCTCTTTCCAGACCCATCTGCACTCCAGTGAGAAAATGCTGGATGTTCTGCAAATGGTTTTAACTTCAAGGAGACTGTGATAAAACCCTCTGATTCTAAATGACAAAATATACATTCTTCAGAGCTCTGCAGTAAATTAGCTTTCTCATTTTCTGCTTTTACAGGGCCAAAAACAGAGAATGGTTCCACTGTCTGGTTCAATGCCATCATTCAAAGGGTGTCATCTCCATTTACCTCCTCCTCCTCCAGCAGGTGAGTGGGAGCACATCTGAAAAGAGAATTATATCCCCTCATGCCCAAGCACTGCTCACACCACATCTGGGCTATTTTCCCCCTCAGTGCAGTGTGTAAACCTAGAGTGGAAGGAGACATCACAGCAACTTGTGCGGGAGGGTCACATTTTGATCTTAACTAGACTAGCAGCATTGTCTGAAACCATGAGCCACATCAATAGCCCCACCTTGGCCCTTGAGAGCCAGCTTGGCCAGTTGTTAGTACCTCCCCTTGCAGTTTGTCTCACATCTGTTCTTGAACAAATGAGTTTGTCAGCAGCTGGGTTTCCATGCAGACAGCAACTGTGGTAGCAAGAAGAGGTCTGAGGGTTGGTCACTGCTCTTTAGGCTGTTTCACAGCATGACAGGAAGACACAGCAAGTAGTATTTTGCCCACCTATAAACTTCCTGTGATTTTTCTAGAAAAAATTCAAGTCCTTTTAAAAAGCAGGGCTAACAAAAGTCCACTCAGGGATGAATAAAGACCAGCAGTGCTATAAACTCTTTATAAAACTACGTCATTAGCCAATTGTGACATGTCTGCAGATTAGGATAGCTCAAACTGTTCATGTCTCAATTAACAATTCAAGCAATCCTGTTATACTGACATATCTAGCAGGAAGAAATACAATAAAAAGGAAAAAACAATCTGTCTCCCATGGAAGCATTTGCTTCAGGTCACATAGGATAGGTCCTTAAAATGTTCACAACAATTCAGAGCCAAGACCCAAATACGTCTGTGCTGCTACAGAAAACAGCAAAATCCACACCAGGTCATGGTATACAGCTGAAAAGGAGCTCACAGCTGAATGCTAAAAACATAAAACCCTCTCCTTTGGTACTTATTAAATGCAAGGGCTACTTCATACCAATCTAGTGCCACCTAAGCTTTTCTGGGTCTCTGCCTAGCTTCAATTTTTCACACATGGCTATGCTCCCTTGCTAAATTTTACTAATAATCCTACAAAAGCAATGCAGTTCCATATGCTGTCTATAGACTATGAACTCTGGTATATGAGTCATTGGCACATCTCCTAAGGTTGAAAACTTGGTAACCACAATGTGGTGAGTTCTAACTTGGGAGCTAGTGCATGTTCAGGGGGTTCAGAGGCTGTCTCAATTGTCCTACTTCAACAACCATTATGGTTCCAGGTTATCTTGGTCACATAATTTATACACATGCTTTGAAACTGGTAAATCCCTTGAGTGGCTCTCTGTTCCCAGCATTCAGGAAGAGAGACTATGACAGGGCTGCAAGGCCTGGACTTGGTGAGACACAGGTTCTTTTTCTAGTAAAGTATATTGGTATATTGGTCTTTGGCCATTCTCTGTCTAGAGAAACATGCCCTAAATGTGCACAATTCCAATGCATTAAGCTGACTGCAGATCATGACATAACATAACATTTCTCCCCAAGAAAGCCAAAGAACAGCCTACTGCTTGTTCCACATACATTAGCCAGCAATCAAAGTCTTACCCTGCTTCATGGCAAGTGTACCACACAGCTGGATACCTCCAGGCAGTCATAGAAAAGGATGGAAAGACACACAAAATGGACAATCTGTAGGAATTGGGGACAGCCTCCCTTATTAAAGTATGTAGGGATTATTTAGCTTAATTTTTTCTAAAATCAATTTATGGACATTGAATTAATTGTTTATCTTTTAGCATCGCAGTTCTTCCTTCAGACAAAAACTTACACTATTAGGAACAATCTGCTATTTTAAACAAGATTTTAGATTAAATTCAGAGCAGAGCAACAGCTTCATTAGTTTTTCCATCTGTTCTGTTCAGGCTTGTTGGCTTTCATGTAACATTTAACTTATGTATGAACACAAAATGCCAAAAGCTAAACTGAGCTCAATTCTATTGTGCTTCACAATCTGACAGGAGGTAATACAGTAATTTGCCTCAGATTTGGTTGAATAGCATAGGCTTCTCATCACTGTTCACCAACTATTCTATTTAACCCAGGAAAAGAGGGAACATTGAGAAATGCAATTTTCTTAACATTGATGGCAGCCATAGGACCACTCATTAATGTCACAGATCCAACACCAAGATGTGAAGTTCTAGGAATTTGACAGTATTTGTACTTCTAGGCAAATCCACATGCCTTTAAGCAACTTCAACTTTTGGTTGAGCTTGTTAAACCTGTGTCTCAACCTGGGAGTTATCCCATCCAAGCACAAGATGACAGTGTACAGTTAACAATCCAGTACATTTTCCCCAGGAAGAGGAAAGCAAATTATTAACAGTTGGTATTAAAAAACCCACAAAATATGAAACTGAAAAACCCAGTCCTAAACTCTCTCTCTCTCAAAAAAAAAAAAAAAAAAAAAAAAAAAAAAGGAGATCCTGAAGCTGTATTGTAACAGCTGATTAAGTTACTGTCAAGTATTTCCAAAGGTTCTTAACACACTGACTGCAAAAGCCCAAGTTCTGTGAGGGAGGAGCAGCAAAGAGGCCAAGCCACGGCATTCTCACAACAGCCCAGAGTCTTGCTAGTGAAGGAACAGAGTACTGTCAAAGATGTCGACCTTCTTTCCAGCATACTTAAATATCTATGTGGATGGCAACAATTTTGGTTTTAGGTCCAGTCAGAAATACTTCAGAGTTTAAAGGTTTTTTACATATTAAATTATCATCCACATTTTAGATTCTATTGCTCTGAATGGCTTGTTTCAAAATAATTAACCACCATTTCTCTTCCTGAGTGAAGGATAGCTCTCACAAGGTCCAGAAAACTTTTACCTAACCTTTAAGACACTGACAATAGCTTTGTGTTGTGGGCTTATCTAAACACATGAATGGTGTGTATACATATATATATAAAAATTTAAATGGTCTCAAGTTTAGGACTTAAGGCACTAGAAAGAGAAGAAAAATTTAGAAAAAAGGCAGCAGGCTAGAACTAAGCACCTTATAGATCAGGCACTATGTAAGCACTCTCAATCACAATGTGCTTTTCTGTATGTCCTAACCAGACACAAGAACATCAAAGAACAGGAACAGTTGTTGTATTGCTGTGAGCTCCATTTGATTTTATGATCCTGGCAAAACTTCACCTTCAGAATCTCCCATGTTGCTCTCTGAGACAAATGTATTTCCCAGACAGCAATGTTTCAGTTTTATACATGTCCAGTGAGGAACTTCAGATCAAGAACAGATCTTGCACAGTTCTAAAACCCACAGCCTGCCTAACAACATGAAGAAAGCAGCACCTGGCTGCCTGTCCCCCTACCTCTGACTTGCCAAGGATAATTTTCATTCCTTAACTTTCCAATCCTTAACAGAACAGTAAGCAACTGTTTTACCCCTTGATCTGCAAGTGGTTATCTCTCCCAAGTCTTTTTTTCAAAAACATTTGACCAACTCTTCCTCTGATTTCTCTTGTCAGGGTAGCCTGAAAGTAATAGAGAGGGTTGGACAGCAGCAACGCAGGTCCGACCACTATGGTTATCACTACATTCTTCCTTTATTTCATTCGAAATGGTGGCTTATATACATTTCTATATAGTTTACAAATCCAGTGACCTTTCCATTGGCACACAGCTCAGGGAAGAATGCAAACATATTATTTAGCTTATTCTTAAGGTGGCTAACATGTGCCTATTAATAACTCTATTCAGTGACCTCTAAAACCCCACTATCTTTTCTTGACACCTTAATATCTAATTTTAACTGTACCACAAGCTTTACCAAGTGATTTTAACTGCATCACAGGCTTCAAGGCCGCAGGTCAGGCCTCAGATCAGGCCTCAGCAAGGCCTCAGCTAGGGTAGTTCTAAGATTTAGATATAAATCATGTCCTCCTTCCCTGAGGAATTCTGTAACAGATTTCCAGTCTGTTTCCAGCCAAAATCAAATGTTCAAAGCAATCACAAACAGATCAACTTTGAGTGTCATGGATATTGCAGATTAGTAGAAATCCTTCACCAAGAAACCCAGTAATACAGACACTAGCAAGGACTTCAAATTGTATCAATTTATCTTTTTTAAACCACTTTCTCCCTTAGCACTACCCTACAAACACATTATTTTAAACAGTGATTCTCAGTGAACAAATGGCTTCTTCCCCTACTGTTGCCCACCTGACCCATGCCAATGTGCAAGAGGTATTGGATGAGATGTTACAAGTTACCAGGACTGGAAGGCACTCACAAAAGTTCTAAAGGAAGTGAGACATGGAAAGGCAGATGTGCCAGTGAACACCTGTCACTATCGTTACAGACAGTCACTGTGCCAGATGACTGGCAGACCACTGCCCATGACACTCTCATCCACAAGAATGGTTGTTGAGGGAATCCTGCAAGTTACAGACTGATGAGCCTGATCTCAATCCCTGGAAAAATTGTAGAGCCTGCAATAAGATTTATGAGCCTATGGATAGATACTGACCTTTTGGAAAGAATTTGTGTGCTTCTTAGGAAGGAAAATCCTGTCTCACTAACCACAGAGTCTTTGGAAGAGGTGAACAAGCAGGAGCAAAAAGGTGATACATCAGACATGTATGGATTTCCAAAAAATCTTTGACAGTGTTAAATACTTGATAAGCTAATGTTGCTAAGAAATTGGATTTTAAAAAACTATTAAAAGGTGAAAACTGGTTAAATGATAGGAAGGAAAGCACAAAAAAAATTCATTATCATGCCTTGGTGATGAATTGATTTATTAGGCAAACAGTACCTAACTATCAAATAAACTGGGCATATTTAGTGTTACAAAAAAATTTAAGCTGTTTATTAGCTAAAACAAAAGCAAGTCAAAAAGGCTACTGAATTATCATCTTCTAAACTGCCACTAGCATAAACCATTCAGTACCTCTGGAAGTTAAATTAGTTTGATACCAATTATTACATGAACAAAAAAAGTGAAGTTATTCTAAATTTTATCACTACTACTTTTACTTCCACACTTCAAGAACTGACAGAAACCAGCACAATAAATACAAAAAGTGAGAGAAAAACATGTATTTTATTTGTACTGAGGCAAAAGGAGCTTATCTCATTTAGATCAAAGAAATGGAGAGTAAATTATTTAATCAAGTTTTTAAGAATTTACAGAAAACAGAAAAACCACCCTCATGTTTATTACACCAATAAACAACTGACTTTCCTATGAACTCTGTTTCTTTAGGCTTGACACATTTTTTTATTGCCTACTACCACACTTCACATCTTTGCTTGTCAAAATGTTGTATTACCTATGTAAACACCTGTTTTATGTGTAAACTTCAACAAGTAAACGGAAGAGCCTACTAACTTATCCACCTCCAAAAAAATCAAGTGTGAACTAAATATCAAATTAATTACATCATATTCTATGTAATACTGTTTCAACAAGAACTATAGTCTGTTGAATTCATAACAAAAAGGATGCAGAAACAAAAAGCAGATGTGAAGTGTCATGCATTAGTGTAATAACATTATAAGGCAACAATAAAAAAGATAAATTTTATTTTTAACTATACTCACCAAGATAAAAACCAAGGCTGTTCTCTTTGTTTTGGTAGTGTAGGATTTCTTCTTAGCTTAAGCTGAAAGTGTTAACTTTTGAGCATATTCACCTGTTATTGTGTTTGATAATAGATACTTTGGTCAAAATATATGTGGATTTAAATTTTGTGCAACAGCCGATTTTATACGTTTTTAGTTCAAATTGCTTATGTTGAAATAAAGAAAAACTCTGTTCTCAAAGAATCCAATAGGGTAAATGGGAAGAAATACTTGAAATTAAATACCCCTAAAATAAACAATTCATGAACAGTAATATCTCTGCAGGAAATAGAAGTTCATCAGCCCAAAATCAAAAGACTGAGTTAATACTATGTTTATATGATTTTTCTTGTTGGTTTGCTCACTTCAGGGTCAAATTGAGTGAACAAAGGTAATCACAAGGCAGTCTGGAAAGCCAGACATCACCAAAGATTTCCTTTATTGTTCAATGGACATTTGTACTGCAGAGCATAATCAGCCCCAACCATTTAAACAAGAAACTGAAATCACACCCCAAAGTTCTTGCAAATGATCGCAAAGTAATTATAGTATCACAGTAATCAAAATGACTGGTTTTTGTCTCTGCTTATAACTTCATCTACTACCTGTAATTTTTACAAACTGCAGTTCACATTAAAACATTTGCTGATAACAAAGCTTTTCTTTGAAAACAACACTGCTTTACATCTAGTCAGGCAGCTTGTGCATATCAGAGCATTCTGTTAAGAGAGACAGGGAAAAGGGTAAGGAGAAAAAAGCTGAAATATGGCTGCATTTTGTCTGTGCCTTCAATGCACTGCAGAATTTCAGGCAGCACTAGAGACAGCGAGTTTCTTCAGATGATCCATAAATACTTGTAAGCTGACATCATCAGTAAGGATGGGTGCTCCAGACTCCTATGAAATAAGGAAAAAAAGAGGAACTGATTATACACGTTGTGAAGAAAAAGCATTTTAAAACACAATATGTTCCATTGAATAAACATGTCATAAATTCAGCAAGAAGACATTGCTGAAATTCTCTGACAAAAACTCAGCAGACTGTGCATTTACATAAATTTTCATATGTTTATATGAATTCAAGCATAAACCACAACTACATTCTCTTCCATATTAATACATACAGCAATGACTTGCTGTATAGCAAGACCTTTACATCAGCCATACAAAACTCAAAGATTTTTTGACAGCTGCCAAATATTAATTTACAAACTTTTAAACGTAAATAAAATTTCCACGGCATAGTTCCTGCATCATTCCTACCTCAGTAGAGCAAAAAAGAGAGAAACAGTAATATGTAAATGATACAATTAACAAATCAGTATCTGTCAATGAAGTTCAGACATATCAAAATGGTGAAAGGAGGAAACAAATCCCCTAAGGGTCTGAGAGGTGGGCCTATTCTCTCCTGTGGCTCTGTACCATCTCAGAGAAAGACCAAAAGCATCTGAAAGTCAGGGGCAATCAGATCACAAAAGAACTGAAAAAACCTTTTGGGTGGATTCTTGCAGTTTCACAAACCCAAGAAATTCAAAATGGTCATGTTTTTATTACTTTTTAAACAAATTTACAGTCAAAATAAACCAGCAGTTGGCAACTTTGCAAATATTACACAGTAACTCCCTTAACTCTTTTGAGACCAGTCTACCACAATTTCCATTTACAGATATAGGAAGCATTTCTGTACATCTCAACAATTCAGTCTTTTCAAAGGTACTAAGCATCCATATTTCCAAATAAAACCAGAGGTGTTGTAACTCTTGTAAAGTGTTCCAAAACACAGACATAAAAGTCCTAACGAGGATGGTCAGAACTGGTGCTCTTTTCTGAGAACTGGCCAGAAACAGTTCTCAGTTAATGATCAAGAGACAAACCCAAGTGCAGCAAGATTTCTTGGATCACTACAATACACAGCCACTCTCAGGGAAGGCACACTAAATTAGCTACCATCTGATGGCAGCAAGATGAGATCAAAGGATGCTCTGCTTTCAAGCCCATCAAATGCTATCTGAACTCTCTTATTTAAGAATCATAGAATCATTTAGGTAGAGAAGACCTCTAAGGTCATTGAGTCCAACCATTAACCCAGCACTGCCAAACCCACCGCTAAACCACGTCCCTAAGTGCCACATCTACTCATCTCTTAAATACCTCCAGGGACAGTGACTCTAACACTTCTCTGGGCAGCCCATTCCAATGCTTCACAACCCTTCCTATGAAGAAATTTTTCCTAATATCCAATTTAAATGTCCTCTGGCATCTTGAGGCCATTTTTTCTTTTCCTACTGCTTGTCACCTGCGAGAAGAGACTAACTCCTACCTGACTTCTTTCAGGTAGCTGTGGAGAGTGATAAGGTCTCCCTTGAACCTCCTTTTCTCCAAACTAAGCATCCCCAGCCACTCCTCACAGGATTTGTGCTCCAGAGCCCTCACCAGCTCCACTTCCCTTTCCTGAACACACTCCAGCATCTCAGTGTCCTCCTTGCAGTGAGGGGCTCACTGTTCTGTTCTGTACACAGAACTCCGAGGTGTGGCCTCACTAGTGCTAAGTACAGGAGGATGATCTCTTCCCTGGTCCTGCTGGACACAATATTCTTGATCCAAGCCAGAGTGCCATTGGCCTTCTTGGCCACCTGGGTACACACTGGCTCATGTTCAGCAGCTGTCAATCAGCAGTCACAGGACCTTTTTGAAAACTTCAATTGCATCTTCAAACACCAACCACATAATAGAGGTGCACATGAAGTTTATCACTATTTTCTGAAAATGCTTTCTATACTATTAAGGCACCTACCTGCTAAAGTTTAAAGAAAATCTTTACTTAGAATATTAAAAACCAAACTAGGCAACTCATCACCTCCTAAAACATGTTTTCAGTGGTGTGTGGGTGCCCTCTTCAGGTCACTGTGGACTTTCAGTTGTGCACAAAATAAAATATTAAACAATCCAAGAAGGTCACAAGAAAAAATGCAAATCAGGATGCAAATCAGTTTTAAATTTCTCCCAGACATAACATTTCTCATTTCATAATTAGAACTTGATTTAACATTTTTCACAAAAAACCTGCAAATACAAGAGCAGATTATTTTGAGCACACACACTGCAGTGCCCCTGAGGAAGTTAATACATGTCTTATGTTACCCTTTCTAATGTTTTCTTCAGTTCTTACGTTAGAACTGAATCCTTTTCAGCATTAAAATGGACAACAAGATGTATCAGTCTCATCTGTTCAGCATGAAAAAAATATCTTCCAGATCAGTTAAAGAATTTTTTTGTATTTACATTTGGAATACTGTTTCATTTGCCTATTAATTTAACAAACAGAAAATGGTTGTCCTGTACTGCTGGAAATGTGGAAACTTAAAAAAAAAATCCAGGTAATGTTTAAATTAAAAATAAGAGCTTCCAAACTACAGCATTTGTGTGTATGTTGAGGAGAAACATGATGAAGAGAAGCACTAACAAACTGCTGGTTACATTACCAACTTTGGAAACAAAAGAATTTGGGATTTGTGTTCAAATTGTGCTGGACCTGACTCAGTATAGAATTTTCAAGTATTTTCACTCTGGACCTCAGTGCTGTTCACTTGCCAGAAGCTTCATTGGAACCAATTCATTCTTATGAAAATGTAGCCTGATAAAACTTACTTGACAAAGTGACTGCCATAAAATTGCTACAGAGCTTTCTCCCTCATGACTTCAACACTGTACACCATTTAGCAAAACACTCTAAGAGCACAGTTAATAAGAGTTTCAAATGTCTGATGCCATTACATTTGCATAAGAAGATGACACTGCATTAGCATTTACTATAGAAGCTGAATGTGGGTGGAGAATGTAGAACAGAGAAGCAACATTCAAGAATACTAGCTATTACAGAATGTTTAACTTCTGAACATAACTTCCTTCCTAAAGACAAGATTTGAAAACTGATTCCTGGTCAACCAGGCCACAGAAATTCTAGAAAATGTCAGTACACTGGCACTGATGTATTTTCCAGTTCTTCCTTATAACTACCTTCAAAACTTATTTCCCCTACTGCAAAACAGTCCCTTAGACTTTATGTGTGGAAGGCACTCTCACTTCCAGTATTTTGAAGGTATTTACAGGGATGAGATCTAAAGCTCTGTGATACAGGTGGACAAGAAGATAACAATACAAAGCTGCAACATGCTGACTTGAAGAGAAGGCCATTAGGCAAAGGTCAAGCAGTCTTACTAATGGCTCAGCCAGGTGGAAGAAGCTATACTGAAGTGTTACAGTTCTGTTCTGCCCTTGAGCAAGATACACACACTTTTATCCACAAGACAGCTCAGCCCTGATCAAAGCTGCCTAAGCCCTCATTGTCACTCATTCATATATGAAAAAACACACCCACCAATATGAAAATGATAAAGTAGTTGCCCTTCTTACATCTTTCACAGCAGCAACAGGGAACCAATCCCATTTGACTAGAGTAGGTATAAAATTGGTATTTTAAGTCCACTGTGGGGTGGACAAGAATATGATTCTACCTTTCAGATAGGCTGATGGGTTTGCTCTTCTCTCCCCCAGAGCAGCAACACCCTTTAGTAAGATCTGCATCTCTGCTACTTAGCAGAATGAAACCAAACTTAATTACTGGTGAAGTTAAGCTTAATGAATTGTAAATTGTAAAGTTAGCTTAATCATTGTCTAGCCTTAGAATATTTAGTACTAAGGCAGTAAGTGCACTTATCAGTGACTATTCCAAATGTTTTTACCTGTTGCCTCAATAAAATATCTGCTTTTGACTTTGCAAAACTGTTTCAGCGACAGTCCTTGGAGGGGCTCGGTCAGGCAAACCCCATAGTCTTAAGACAACACTGCCTAAGAAAGTAAACTAGACATGAAAGCAGACTAACAGAAGCTTAAAATAGTAAGCCAGATAATTTCTGTCTGAAGAAATAAAGCCCATTTTTCTTTGGCCACAACGGACCAAAACTGCATTTCTTTTTCAGTTTCAAAAACTTTGCATTATTACTTATGTGTACATAATATGCCACTTGCCTTTTGAAATAGGGGAGGGAAAAAAAAAAATCATGTGTACAAGCTTCCTGAGCAGATTCATACTCACCTGTCCCCACGCATACATATTGTTATGAGTCTGAGAGGGATTTACTTTTGAAAGCAGGAAACGAGCCTTTAAAAAAAAATAAAACAAAGACAATAAATTGATCTTCTCAAACAGAATTTTCCTGCACTCAGAAAAAAGTTGCATATGTATGAAATATGTAATTTCTATTATCTGGAGATAGAGACACCTCTGCAAACAGCACCTCTGTAAATAAAGCCACTCACTGACTCCACAGATATGATGAAGAACCGCTAACAACTTTCTAATGCAGCTGAAGGCAAGCTTTTGTCTTTGTCAAGCACTAGCAAAGCAAATGTGAATATCAACAAGACATTAATTAGTAAGTTTTAAAAAGATAACACAAATAGTAATTCTGGCATTAGTTCAGAGACCCAGACAAGTACTGTTTTTTCTGCCCTACGCACCTCACATAAAGAATCTGAGAGTCCAAGTCAGTATGATTAAAATAATAATAAATAGCAGGATTCATAAATAACGGGGAAAGCTACTTTTAAGTATCTTGCTCTGTAAAAGCTTTAAGATTCAAAACATTGATTTGCAATTCATGTATATTTTAGCAGAGAAATGCACGTCTATTACCAAAAATCTCACACATTACTAACATGTCATTTCCAAGATTATGTAATATACACTTCACCATACCTGGCTTCCTCCATGCTCTGTATCAATGTATCTGGGCATTGGAAACCTGGAATGGAGAATTTCTTGGGCATCATCTACTGGAGCTTGTAGCAAGTGGTGGAAATTTTCATATTCTGGCATATCTTGGTACCCCGACTTACGCCACTGCGCTATGGTCTGGGGACAGGGGAAAGTGAGAAGTTTAGAACTGATTCACCAAACTTTGTTAGAGGATACACAGCTCTTTTCAGAGGAGAATGTGCCATTGTTGGCGTTTTTTCTATCACTCATCCCTTTCTGCCCTATAGAATGCAAGCTAATCTTTAAAAGCCAAGATGTGCAAGTAACATGCTACTAGATGGTTTTTTTCCAAACTCAGAACAATTTGTGGTCCATTTGTATTTCCTCTTTTTTTGTCATCTTTTGCATGCCAAATATTTTGTTTGGAGGAGGTCAAAGATATTATTTACACTTTTCTAAGAGGTATGTCTATGTATAGTAGAAATAAGTATATAAGAAATAAGTATTTATACTGCCATCTTTCAGAGTTTGTAGCACAACCTCCCCATCCTCTAGGAGTGAAGCTGGCCGCTCAATGTCAGCTCACTGATACAGGCAGTTGTTACAGAAGACCTGGTGGGACCCTCAGCTGGGGCTCCACCCTCCTCTGCTTGGCAGCTGCTTTTAAACTGAGGTCTCATTCCTGGCTCCTGTCCGAGTTACATGCCTGTACCAGGCCATGTACCTACTGATCTGGACCCCCACTCAGGGACTTGACTTCATGGCCAGAACTTGGACCTGCCTCATTCCCATCAACTTGTCTGGTGATCTGCACTGAAGGCTGAGTCTGGATACTGCCCACAACTGCTCTGCTTGCCTTGCTCAGGTACAGTGGGGACAGTGACAAGACCCTTTCTGCCTTGCAGCTATGTTCAGATCCCTGTTCCCCTCCCTCAGGGAGCAGCCCACCACTGCTGCTTACTAATAGCACCTTACAAAAATGAGATAACATTCTGCTACTTAAGAAGTGTTGAATATTTTTATCAGTGCAGCTACAAGGACATGATCCAGAACAGTATTTTTCAAATTCTCAGCTATGAACCATTTACAGTTGCAAAGCAGTAAAAAGCAGCAGCTCAGTTCCTCCAGGGAGACAGAGCAGTAGCAAGTCACAAGCATTTTAATTTTATTACTAAGAAATGTTGATCTACCAAACTGCCAGGAGCAGTTCCATTCCTCCAGGACAGTACAGACAAAGGGTAACTATAAAACTTGGTGTTCTGACTACCCATCCCTGACGAACCAATTTAAAGGTCTAAAATAAATTAGGGAAAAGTGG
>VXBB01008391.1:83743-108694 GCA_013399915.1 Illadopsis cleaveri
GGGGGGGGGAAGGGGGAGGCAGGGTGTAACACTGTCTAGGAAAAAATATTGATCTAAAAAAATACAGTGATTTCCATAATGTAGCACTCCTACAGAAAAAGAGTATTTATGCAAGAAATGACAACTCTTACCTCTCCATGATAAATAAGGATTTGGAAAAAGGTGTCCATAAGGAGAATGCGATCTGGTAAAATGCTGCTGCTATCCAGAAGAACAGGCTATAGATTTAAAAATAAATTTTAAAAGTACCAACTGATGAAGAATTGAGCAATCAGATGGCATTGCTAGATTTTTTAATCAGTAACTGAATCTTAGGAACTTTTTCAATCACTTACTAAAGCTCTGTATTTGCTCCTTTTCATGTTACACATCTGCAACCCACACAATTTCATTCTGAAGTTATCCTGCCTGATTCTGTAACTAAAACTTCATGGAAGTAATAAAAAATGTATTCAAGGGCTGAAACCCCTTTCATTATTATGCACTTTACTAGTCTTTCATGTACCTCCGTATTTACCCATACAATGCCATTAATTTGAATTGTATTTCAATGCATATGGATTCAGCAGTTATTCAAGTGTAAGATTTGGGGTTTGTGCATTGTTTGGGGGTTTTTTTTAGTCTTGTTCTTGCAGCATATTATTACTGTGCATATATATTTCCAATATTGTATACAGTAAATATTCATGATTTATGAAATTTAATGTAATATTTAAGGTTTTAAGTCAACTTTTTAAGGGTAGTGACACTGTATCAGTGCCATACGATTTAACTGAATCAGTATTACTAGAGATAACAAAAATATTAACTATTCCAAGAATCAAGAAAAAAATATTATTCATTCTACACTGAGACATCAGCTCCTGTTTAATCATATTTACCCTTCAATCACCAATGGAACTACTTGGTTTTCTTACATGGAGAGTGATACTACACTTGCAAGCTGCTCTTCACAAATCACCTTATTATTTTCATTTAAACTCCACTTCTAAAAGTCTTTTTTTATATCCTCATGAATAGCCTAAAACAAAAATCTTTTAAAAAGTTAGAAATCCAACCTGCCAAGATCCTTGACTACTCTGTTTGTTTTCACTGCCTCACTCTCTTTTATGTAACAGACTACTTTTGTTATCTGCTGACAGAAGGAAGTGTTTGACACTTCTTTCAGAAGCCTCTTGGAAGACCAGCTTTTTATTTTAGGTTTTTACAGAATGTGCCATGACAAGGTCAGCTGGAAGCTTCTGTACTAAACTACACATAATGAGAACCATATTAAAATTAGAAGCTTTGGATTAAAGCAGTAAAATAGAGCAACTTTTGTACATCTAAAAAACCTCCACTTTTCCTTCAGGCAACAGTGAAAGTACATTTTTAAATAAAACCATTTTTGTTTATGTTTACATTCCAGCTCCACAAAACCAAAAAAAGCTCTCATGAACTAACAAAAAAGTATGCCATCCTTAAGTTGAAAACATAACCTCTTTACAAAGTGACTTTTGCTCTCAAGACTGCTGCACCAGAATTCTGAGATATGCCTTGTTCACAGCTGCTTTAAATTAAATGAATGTTCTTTCTCATACAATAAATTTTAAACCAATACATTTCATAACATAAAACAGCGAAGATAACAATCACCTCTTTCTCAACAAAGCACCTTTTAACCCACTATGGAGTTATTTTACTGATACCTCTGGAGGTCCATTGAAAGAGTAGGCATACAGAATTGGCTGAACCATGATAAGTGACTGGGTTAGATCTTGACGCATGAAATGGTGACGATAGTAGGAGCTCTCATCCGGACTGTTGTTAAAAACTTGTAAGAAAGGAGATCTTCTCAAGTGAAACATGAACTGCAAAACAAGAACCACTGTTTTGAACTTTGACAGATAAAAACGATAGTTGTACAAGGAGAAAATATTTTCCACAAACTACATGAGACCAGTGCCACAACAAAACTGAATTCCAGCTCCTTTAACATTTTGAATTTGTACATGCACCTTTGCCAGTTTTTACACACTCCCATGACAGTAAGAGGGGTATCAGAATGGGCAAACCTACAAAACAGCTTTGAAATCCTTCCTTTACTCTAAATTCTAGTGTTCCTATGAGGGAGGTTGCTGTTCTACAACTAATTAAGTTCTAGCACGTGAACAGAAAGAGGAACTTAACCACAGGACAATAAAACTTTCCCAGTAAAAGCATATGCTTTCAATGCTGAAACTAGTTCTCCACATACTGATTCAATCTCTACACAACTTAACACCTACAGACAGATTAGTAGGTAACTGAAACAAAAATATCATGGAAGTGTATGAGGAGTGCAAAAGTGAAGTATCTGGAGCTATCAGAAGGAAGAAATTTATCAGAATGGATTATTAGCAAAGAAACTATTCTAAGTTTAATACAGTCAAGGTGAAGGTCACTTCACAGAGAAGTGTCTCTTTTCTCATCAGTATCATAAATCACATGGGAGAGAAACAATAAAGCAAACCCATCTATTTTCTTCTGTTTTCTGCATTTCTTCATTAGAACAGCCATTTAAAAAGTGTCATTATATCAATTACAAATTCAGGTGAGATAAGGATTTCATTGTAGGAAAAACAAAAACCATATATAGTTAGACATTTAACTGTAGGGGCAGAGGACAAAAGGGGACACAGCAGCACAGACAACAGAAGTGATTTTTGTAATGTCACATGCCAGACAGAAGTTGGGGGCAGGGTGTCTGTTCATCCTGATATACCTTATTGTACTCACTGCTACAAGGACTCTTTCTTCACTGAACATTCTCCTCTATCCCTATAGGCAAACCTTCCTATAGACAAACTCACCTGTGGATAAAGTGAAAATGTTTCTGAAAATCTGAAAGAGCTTGGATCATCCTTGTGATATTCTCCAAATTTCTGACACTGGAATAAATGAGAAAGAAAACCTATATTAAGAAATATACTTGCATGGTCATGCCATTACTGTAAGTTTGGTTTTAACAGGCACATGACTTGTGGTGCTTGCAACTTTGTAAACAAACAGAAATCTAGCAAAAACATTGACACAAGTTCTCTTTTTAACAAGCAGTGATTTTCTTGTATATGACACTTTAAGAACTTCATGTGTTGGCTGTTTTCCTCTCTAAAATCACTAAGCAGATTTAGATGATTAAAACGCCCAGAAGAAATTGTTTAAAATTAAATTATTAATAACTAATTACTTACAAATAAAATTAAAATACATTAAAATGAAACCAAACAGAAAATTGAACTTCTGAAAATAATAAAAAAATTCCATACCATTTCTAGATACTTTGCCTCCTATTTTTTTGCTAAAAAAATTTACAATATCATTATAGACAGCAGAAAGTAGAGAAAACTTTGATTTCTGCTTATCACATGCTAAAATTTCTCTTAATTCCTGGCAATTATCATGTGCTGAGGAAACATTAATACATCAACTGAAAATACACCTGCTCTTTTTTTAATTTAAAACAGAAAATTTTAGTTAATTCTGTATAAGCTTATGTGGAAATTAAGCATTCAGTTCATTCTTTGCTTTTATTTTAAAAGAAACTATCACTGAACAGTCACTTATGTGTCTGCAAACAAGAAACCCATCTGACTCTTTCAATAGAGCTTGTTTTACCAGTCGTATAAGTTGTCTGTCCAGCCACCTCAGCACATCAGGGCCCTCCTCTGTCTCTGCCCTGTACACTGCCAATCTGGCCATGAGAATTGCAGCAGCTTCCTGGTCAAAAGATGCAGCAATGTTCTGAATCTGGGTCTGTGCATCTGCCCAGCTGCAAAATAAAAATATAAAGATTTGCATTACAGTGAAAGGAAAAATCCAACCTCAAAATATCCCTTCAAAATTAAGGCAAAGAAAGCTTAACAGTTGGCAGTTTAACAACCTCATGCTGAAGCTTCAAAAAAATCTACTGGGTAGATTAAATGAGCAGCCCCCAGTCAACCATTCTTTAATTAGAAATGTTCTGTATTTGTACAGATGCCATGCAACCAGTGAAATGAAATATAATATCACTAATAGAACAGCTATCATTTTCCTTTTAAATTAATGATGAAAGGTTGTTACAGAAAACACCATCCATTAATCTAATCACACATTCCAACATAAGAAATTTTCTTGTGCACTTTGCCAAGTTTTTTTTAAATTTACAGAGTAAACTATTAATTAGACCTTTCATAAGTCACCAGGATTCTACTAATGCAACTAATTAAGTTAACAACATAGTCTTTTCAACAGTTAGGGCAATGTTTTTTTGCTTAAACTGAATTTTCCATCGAATTAACCAAGCAATGATCACCTTCAGCTTAGAGTAAATGAATGTCACTGAAAAATGTTTTCAAAATATTAAATGTAATTTCCTAAAATTGTGAAGTATATTCAATCAAGGAAGCTGCAGGTAAAGGTTACACATGGAATATCAGGTATTTAAATCCCTCTGAACTGCAGTTAGCATTCTCAGGTTAAGTTATGAAGTGATTTTTGCCATTTCCTAACTCCAAACATATCCTCAGTTTAGGCCGCAGAATTTCACCCAGAGCTTCCCCTTTGACTAAAATCACTTGGCTTTCTTCAGAGCACTCCTACAATAACATTATACAGCCACTCAGAGAAAACCTCTCAGAGAAAAAACTGTCCACAGAACAAGACAGGAAACTGTCTCAAACAAGACTGCTTACAAAATCTACGAAGTAAAATGTCTATATATATACATCCTGACTTTTCAAAAATTATTCACGACAAGTAAAACATACTTTCTGGCAACTGTGGTCACTCTGATACGTCTCTGTCCACTGGAATGCTGGTACTGAGTCACAAACTGGATTGCACCACGTCCTCCTTGAGGAATGGGGGCATTGTGCTAAGTACAGAAGGAAAAAAAAATTAAAAGAGAATCTCAAGATTTTAAAATATAATTTGAAAATAACTAACAAAAAATGACTAATTACTAGAAAATCATAACATTCTTTGCAATAGGCAGTCCAAGTTATATATTAATGCATTGTCTGGTGCTTTTGTTAGGTGTCTTTACTAAACACAGATAATCAACTTGGAAATTGCTAAGGGATGTTAGAAGCAGTTGCTGGCTTCACCAGCTGTCCTTAAAGCAGCCAATGCCCTCTCCTTACACATGCCCTTACAGAGACAACACTTTCCAAGGGACTTTACAATTTCTGGTTTCATCACATTTTATTTAAACACCATATGATTCACTGAATTACAGGATAAGAAAACTGATATTAGTCTAAAATGTTGATCAATGGATCTCCAATAGTGCCGTCAAAACAAAGACTGGAATTCAGGTGTAAACTGAAATTTCAAAACTCTGCTCAGTGAAAATACAGGTTTACACACTACATAAGCAATTCAAAAGAGAAGGAGAGTTGAAATAAACTACTACACACAATAATTCAGCCTGTTTTAGAGCTAATAAAATGAGCCCAACACAAATATGCAAGAAGTGAAATCAAAACCTGGCTAAGGTAAGTTCAAGTTTTCAAACCTTTGCATAGATAACAAAATATGAAATACAGCATACTAAATATATAAAACTACAGTCAGCTCAGTTCTTGAGCTGCTTCTTGGAATAAGAAATGGTATGAGAATGAGTACCACACTTGCTCCTTATATTTTCATCCTCTCTTTTTAGTAAACCCTCAGGGAAACAGGAAACCAGACTATTTGCCCTTCATGCATTTCAACAAAACCAATCTTTGTACAAACACTGAACAATAAATTAAAATGTAACACTATGTAGTAATTACCTTGTAACTAAAACATCAGAGAGATACTAAGAAGCACTTTTAAATATACAGATTACAGCATTTTCATGCAATGCAATTAAAATACATTCAATAATAACACACTGAAAGAAAAAAATTGAGTAAGAGGTTAAGAAAACTAATCAAAATTTGTAGAGTTCTTTAGTTCTCATTATCACATACAAGAAGATTAGCCCATTATTAAGCAGTTAGTCTCCACCTCTAAACTTTAACACAAAATGGCAACATCATTTTTATCCCTGCTACTGTGCTCAGGGGAATCACACAAAAATACGAGCTTCAACAGTCATATAAAGTAAGATTACTGTGTTTAGTAGACAAGTAGACAAATATTTATTACCTGGTTTACCACCTCAAAGTACAGTGCAAGTGTTGTAGTAGGATTAAGACCACAAATCTTCCATTGACAAGTGCCTCCTGTTCCAATCTCCTGCAGAAAGATTTTGTAATATTTTTATAGACCAGAAGTATTTCCTGGTTTGTGAAATACAGCATCTAGCCATTATAGGTAACTGTTTGCAACTACTCTCACAAGCTTTCTCCCTCCTCACTCTGTCAACTTCTCAGATAAACACTCCTGCAAAGCAACTGCAGTGCTGGATGTAGGAATAATAAAAAAAGAGAGGTTATTGTTTTAAATAATTAATACATTAGAAAGATCAGGAGCTGGCATTAGAAAAAAAATTGAAAAAGCAAGTCAGAAACAGGAATAAGTACCAGAGTTTGCTTAAGCACATATAAGTGGAACAATTCTTCTAAGGTGCAGCAGTACAACTTTAAAGTAATAGCTTACACACTATATTTTATTTAGTTACACAGTCTCTAGTCACTAACAAGGTAACTGTACACAGATACCAATTTTTTTCAACTGACAGTTCCTTTTTGTCATCAAAGCACATGAATATCCAGCAAAACCAATTGAAGTAATCCATCATCCATAATGGACACAGTGAAACCAAATGAAACGTTTAAGGAAAACTATGCTGGCAATATTGTCGCTGTGCCTGTACTCACTTGAAAGCACTATGGCTAGAGGAATTGTCCAGTTAGCACTGAAATGAACTGCATGCACTCTCATTTTATTCATATTCAAATTTTAATTCAGATAATTTCAACAAAAAGAGGTTTGGAATATAAATTAATCATGATATAACTGCAAAGCAATGGATGATCTCATAACTGAATTTCCTATTACCTCCTATGAAATAGCTATGTAGCTTAAATAAGGAGATGAACCTTTAACTTATTTTTGGGGTTTTTAACTTTTATTGTAATACATGCAATCCCTTCAGGCAATAAAATGAGAAAAATCTATACCAGATCACCAAGAAAAAAAAATGCTGGTTATACTGAAAATTTTATATTCACAAAGATGAAATCATAAATACAAGAAAAATTTAAGGAATAAAAGTGCTTGATTAAAGCAGGCCATTTGTCAGCATTTTCATAGTGGGAAGTCCTTTATTACACGGATTTTTAGGAACAAAAGTGAGACTTCACAAATGGAAGACATTTTGGTCATTTGCAGGAATTTTTTTTTAATTGGCAAATAAAAGTTAATATTATTATCTGATAAGAAAATAAGTGATGATTTAAGTCTAATATAATTTAAAAGTATTACTTCAGGAGCCTACAATAGCTGGATCTTTCAATCAATTAATTAAATGTGCATTTGGTGAAACAGCTACAGAAATGGGAAGACAGAGTTCAGATAAAAGGGATGTCTCCAAAGTCTAGCATCCTCCTGTTCTGTCAATTCTTTCTAAAAAATGTATTTTTATGGTTCATTTTGGAGAAAAGGACACAGCTCTGATTTTAACAATAAAGCATGCTAACTCACTTTCTACTTGGTTTCTGCTACATCATCATGTAACTTTGGTATAATAATTTTAAAGCAACCAAATCTAAACAATCTAAACAAGTGGACTAATCTAAACAAGTAACAAGGGATCTGCAAGGTCTAATACAATTGAATCTGACCTAGTAATGAATGTGAGCTTGCATGTATTTAATTTAAAAGCGGTAAGAAGTGAACACTTCGTTCCATTTATGGAAGTTTCAGCCTCTCTTCAAATCCAGAAATCTTAAATCCTATTTTTCCATAGTAGGATATTACCTTCATTTTCAGCAAAGTTTACTTACATTTTCTGAGACACAAGGTCCCTTAGAGTTGAGAGAGACACAGGGTCCGATCGCTCCAGAAATCTTTACTTCTCTTGAAGTCTTCATATTTCAAATAAAAATATACATTAACATGCAACACTAAAGAATTCAGTCACATTTTATCGTTAGATAATTAAAACCTCAAGGCATATTACATTACTGATACCTTTAGGCAAGGTTATAATAATGCTTGGTACATTTGGAGACACTTTTCACATGCTCAGTTTCTACACTTAATTATGTTTGCTATACCAATTAGTATATATCAAGAGAATGAACCTTAATTAAAACATAGAGAAAAGATGCTTGATTTATAAACATAGGAGCCTATAAAGTATACGGGGTAATGTTTCCTTTCTAATGAAAGGATTAAAATATTCAAAGGTAAGATTAAAATTCAAGACTAGTAAGATAAATCTACACACCTGATAAGGAATTTATACTCCATGTCCTAAACATATTTAGCTAAAAGTAAGATCCAGTTATTTTCATTCTTCCAATGTCACTTTCCTCTCTGAAGTGATCTGTACATCCCTCTAGAACTGGGGGTCTCTTTTTACATTTTCCAGGATCTTTCAACAAAATTCACATGAATACGTATAGGGGAAAAAAAGAGGGTTCAACTATTTGTCCTAGTAGTAAAAATTTAAACAGAATTTTATCAAAAATGAAAATAGTCTCATATTCTTCTACCATATGGGATTGTAATATTTTTCAAGAAACTTCAAGGAAGGCAGTGCCTGAACCTACAGCGTATTCAGCTCTAAGCTTCTTACAATGGTGGAAGCAAAAAACAACATTGTTAAAATGCCAGAATGGATTCTGATAATGATGGAAAATTAAAGAAAATTTGTCCTGGGCTACACAGAGAAACTGACCTACCTAAAACCAAGAAACCACTGATATCAAAATCTAAGCTCACAGTATTGTGAGTTTCTAATGGAAAAATTTATTTTGCTTTAGTCTCTCTTTAATCAGTCACTGAATGCAAGGTGAGAAGGAACTACCATTATACATAACTAACATTTACAGAATGCCAGAACTGCAGAAAGATAGCTAGCACTATGTACAGCTATGTACAGGCCAAACTTAACACATCTGTTTAGCATGTTCCTAAAAATTCCTTAAAAGTGCAAAAATTCCACAGTTCGTAGCCATCCTATTCCATTGTTTCATTAACAGACTGCATTTTTGTATGCTTACCTTTATTTCTAATGTGCCACCAAATCCCATTTTAAATTGTCCTTGCATGTCTTTAGTGAATACTCTCTGAAAAGTTTGTTTGAATAATGATGTATTGAAAGAGTCTCCCATTACCATGTAGCCTCTAGACAACAACAAAACAAAAAAGCAAAACCCATGAGTTAAAAGAGATGAGATATATAGCTCAATTTCATTAAAGACTAACACTAAAGACAATTCACGGTGAGACATATTTTTACCTTCTTGAAATAGACTAATGTTAAATTAGTATTTCATTACAATGTTAAGGATTAAAGTTTTAAGTGAGCTTCTTGCCTTATGCACCTTAAGGTCATTATATTATGTAACAAAATCTTTCACTGGGAAAATACTTTCCTGGACTTTCAACACTAAGGATATCTCAAGAACCTGTCACACAAAGTCAGTTTACTTCTAATTTTTATTATTCCAAACTATAGTATTTTGTGTAGTTCATTCATTATTTCAGGGTTAAACCTATGCTCAAGAAGCATGATTTATTTTTATGTTTAGCAACATTCTGTGGATGTAACTGCAGCAATTGCCACTTGTCATAAAATATCATATCCTGCTTTTAGAAAATAGTACTGGGAAATATTATTTTCAGTCATCAAAAAATGTTAATTGAAACCTTTTAGTAAAATGTGTCAATAGGTCAAACATTACACTCAAAAGAAATTTCCAGGAGGATACTCAAAAATAGAAGAGAATAGACATGGATAGAACCAGAAATTCCTCCCTGTATGCAGGATGCAACCAAAACCAAAATAGAAGAGCTGTAGGAGAAATAAACGAATATACATTAAGGCTACAGAAATAAGGTGAGTCACAGGAGCAGACAGAAAGAGCAAAACAGTATAAACAAAAACAAAACTTGAGTTGGATGCAGAAAAGGAATAGGTCAAATATACAGGTAAAAATCAAATTGAAACATAAATATCCTGAACAGTGTAAGCTCCCAAGCTAAGGCTATACACACAGCTCTGAAGAGAAGCAGTGATTAGCATGGCCAAGCAGGCCTGAAACTCAGGAGCTGTACCTGATAGTCATTTAAACCACTAGCTGCACCTATAAACAACAATATATAAGAGAATGGCATTAACAAGACAGAAAGACTAACAGGGGTTTTGTACCACCAGGGTCTTGTTTCTGAAGAAAAATAAGGACAGGTCCTTCTCTCTACTGAAACCTGCCACTTACCCAGACACACATGGAAAAACAGAAACAGCCTATCTGATAAATTGTCTGTTTAAAAGATATCCATGTTATTCAAGCCTCAAAAAGATCATATTGAAAGAAAACAGCAAACATGCTTCTGATTAAATCCAAAATTGTGATGACAAATCTGCCAGAGGCCAAGATATTCCAAAATTCCAGTATAAATCAGTGTGTTTATGCTTTTTTTTAAAAATAGCACAACATTCTTTGCAAGTGCTTCCTGTTAAGCAATTTTAAACTGCATCTTCATATACTACTAAAAAACAAATAGACACATACCCAGTGTAGTTGGGACAACACTTCATCTCCAGTAGACCAGTCTGATCCAATGCACATGCATATATGTCAATAACATGACCATTTGTTGCAGCTCGATTAGCCAGGGCTTCAAAATGCTAAATCCAAGATGAAAATACAGTTCATAGCAATTTACAACGTGAACTCTCCTTGCCTTCGCATTAAATCCTAAACTCACAAAATTTTTCTAGAACAACATTATCAGATTCTATGCACAAAAAAATATTTTTTTCCTAAAGTTAATAAGATTGGAAGTTTCAACACTTGGAGTTTTTTTCCTGATCAGCTGAGAGCCTGACTCCCATTAAAGAGAAGAGTGGTTGCTATTTAAACTAGGAAATTAGTTTGATATTCCTCCTTTTAAACTTTGCATTTAGTACTAGATCCAGCACAGAACTGAATTTACTATGCTAATCTCAAGTGTCTACCATGAGAGGTGCCTGCAAGTGAGCTAATTGTTTAACCTCCCATTATAATCAGTCAAGATGAATTCAGCAGGTTTTGGATGCAGTTCACAAACCCAAATGTACATTTTAAACTAAATTAGATATGACTAAACTCTACAGCCTAATCCTTCCCCAACTGCTGAGACAGTCTTGAGCACCTGTCTTAGAAGCACTAGCCTTACAACACTAGATATAGCACTTGGTCACACAAATTTTTTTATGAATTAAATCAGAGAAACACTTGAAAGAACTTCAGTGTAAGCTAGACAAGTCCTAACTCAAAATACTGAAATTTCTGAAGAAATTCTTGAGACATACCGCTATTCAGAGCCAGGTAAACAAAACCACACAATTCCCACCTCTTTATACATTTGCTATTACTAACAGCATTTTACAGTTCCCAGCAACTTAAATGTTTACTTACTGGGAGTATGTATGAAATCCCATGATCATCTCTTACCTTAGTACCCTTTTTAACATATTTTGCATTGTCTTTTTCGATGTCATGCCAGGATCTTATAGGTAACTTCAATTCATCCCCTACAACCATGCCAGGTCCCTGCGTGGCTGGTCCTCCAATGAACATCATGATGCGTGCACCAGTATTAGGGAAAGTGCACTGCAGGAAATAAAAGAAAATTAAAACCATTGGGTTTTGCTACACACTGAACAAAAGAAATACACATGCGGCTATTTATCATACTGATAGGATTGTAACAATAACTGCATTTTTTCACTAGCAGAAGTTAAATCTGACAGTAATTCAAAGTCTCAATTTTGCCTTATTAAGATATGCAAATGTCGATGAAATTCTATGCATGTAAGGGATGATATACATCAGAATCATCCTACAAATCTAATACACATCAATTAGTAAGGTTTTTACATATTGATTGTGGCAGCTTTTCTGCAAGAAAATGACCTACGTTTAGCACAGCTGTAGTTAAAGCTTTTACCTCAAGGAGTCCAACAGCTATAGACAGGGCTACTCCAGAAGAACGTAAGGGCCGTTTTCCTTGTGGAACAGGCCAAGGATCCCGTTGCAGTTCACCCAAAAGATCAGTAAGATTCATATCTATCTTCTGCACTGGCTGCAAAAATCTGAAAACAAATACATGGAAGCTGGTTAGATTTAAATTATTAAATAAAAACGTTATCAATTATCGCTAGCAATATATTAGATGTATATTTGAGATGTCTAATTCTAGATTCTGGTCTGAATTCAGACCAGTGTCTCTGCTTCATCAAAATAAAGCCGTTTGGAATTACTATATACACACTCAGCTTAAGAAGTTCAGCAAAGAGCTTGCAAAAGTGAAACTTGCAGACTTAGACATACCACCACTATCCAGAAAGAACTCTACCTAGTCAAAAAAACAAAGCAGGTGACGACCTATGAGTTTAAAAATAAACACGTTTCCCTGCTTCAGTGACAATCACAGATCAGGAGAAAAATTAACATGATAAGATCTCTTTCATGCTGCTACAAGCAGTCTACATATGCAGCTAAATTTTGGAGGGCAAAGACAGCAAAAATGTCTTTCAATCATTTCATAAATTTCTTCTATGTCACAGTGAAATACACAGGAAAATCAAACACCAGCCATCGATTTCCAAATGAGAGACCAAAGGGGAGGGAAGAGGAATAGGAGAAAAAAAGGGAAGGCACAACTGGATATCCACATAAGAGGCACTAAAGCATCTCTTAACACTTACCAGAACACCAGTCAACAGAAGCATCATTATTTATGTATCCATAACATGCCTCTCAGAGCACTTCCAAAAATTATTCAGATAATATTACTATTACCCATCGAGTCAATTCTTCCCAATACAAACTGTAGGAAAGAACAGTCTACCAGTAAATCTGTGCCTGACCAAGAAGTTTGGCTGTCAGTTTATTGTTTTAATGGTCACAAAACCTAGGTTTTGCAGTACATCAGTGGAGTCAAGGTACATGTTTTAAGATGTTTAAAGTAGATTACCTGTTAGAAGGTGGTGGCTGTTGCACTTGAGGACCCCGACCAACTTGTGCAACAGCTACTTTTGTAAGCCCCAGCATTTCCTGTAGTCAAATAAGTATGATTTTATTACAAAATTTGTTTACACACTATTTTACAATTAGCACATTAATGATTTCTTTTTTTTTCTTTCTGTTCATTACCTGCAGCTGTTTTGCAGAGAGGTCCTTTGTTCCTCTGAAGACATAACTTTTGGAAATTCCTTCACAGCCAAGCTCATGAACTTGCACCATTCGGCCAAAGGTAATGAGACCCACTAACGCCGTTGGTGGCAGGAGACTGAGGGACATTTGCATGGATTCCTTCAGAGCTTGCAGGTCTTCATCTTCCATGCACGTATCCACAACATAAAGAAATATCAACGGCATCTGAGGACCACGCTTTGAGAAACAAAATTAGAAACATATGAAAAACAAGTCTTGCAATATCTAAAGGATCAAAAATGAACAAGTAAGATACATCTTACTTAATTTTAATCATACCAGTAATGTCCATGTTCCATCTAATTTAACTCCTTCTCAATTAATAATCAGGATGCAGAAAAAAAACCCTACCAAAGTGAATTCTGTACAAAAAGGAAATGCTTACTACAGAAGAAAAGAAAAAATCCTTTCAGGGTATCATGTAATTTTGAAGCATAAGCCAATTATATACACCTTTTAATATACAATGAGCTTTTATTGCTCCAAGTTAACAGTCATAAAGCTACTCACAATTATAAAATATTCTAGCCTGATGACAGTCCACAGCATTTCACCTCCTAATTTTACTCTAGAGATCATCAGTACTTTTTATTCTATCTAAACTAATTTTGCTGTACTGTGAGCAAACATTCCATCTACTTTGCATTACAAGAGTTGGCAAGAAGTACAGATTCTGTTCAGTATTCCCTCTTCCTTTCATTAAAATTTGTTAGACTGCAGTGAGGATTCAGATTATGATTTGTCTCAATGAGGTCTTAAAAATTTTAATCCTCAAAAATGAAACTGAAGGTTAAAAATTTGCAATTGCAAATGTTTGAAGTTTAGAGGTTTAGGTCCATTTTTAAATTCAATTCAAATAACCTCTATCCTGAAAAAGGTTGAATATTAAAATTCAAACACTTGAATTGAATATGTATTAGCTGTTGTCTCTAAACCAGACAGCACTAGAACTAACTACTCATCATTCAAATACAAACTTAAATTCAAATGATTATTGAGAGGTGAATGAACAGTCAAATCTGAACTGAAATTACATCAGTAAGCAACAGAGGTAAGCAGCCTCCTGACACAAACATAAATTAAACTCATTGTAAAGAAACAGACCTAAGAGAACTTTTTCTTTTTTTTAAAAGCCAGTCTTATTAGCCATCATAATACCCTTATAAAATGCTTTCCTTTTCCAACTGATAGCATCAATCTTCCATCTACTAGTAAGCACATAAATACAGTCACTAAAATAGAGTAAAGAAGTAAAATCAAAATTTATTCTTCTTCTATATTGCAAGGCAATAGATGTTCAATAGTCTATTTAATGATTTTACCTGTACTACATATTCAATGCTGGAAAATTGAGGCAAAAGTTCAGCTGGCTGATTCATTTCAGATATGCCAGCATAAGTAGGAGGAAACTGCAAATAAAAACATAGAAATTAAATACAAATAAAAGATCATAATTTCTACAAAGAAAAAGAACCAGACTTTTTTCAACAGATTCACCATTGCTGTTATGAAAAAAATCTCAATGCAATGTCTGAAGATACAATTGCACACTCCTGCTCTTGCTGTCAATTTCAGTTAGCAACTATAATTTGAAAAATCAAGGTTTTCATTTCACCTCCTAAAAAATATTTTCCATATGCTGAATGTTTCATTTTCTTACCTGGTTTCTCTGGTAACAAAAGTTGCAAGCCCAGAGTTTTGCTCGATAATCCACTTGGCTATAAAAATACAAAAGAAAAAGTTTATATAGCACAAACAATTCATTTTCCTGCACTGTTCCTAGAATATAGTCTTTAAAACTTTAAAAACCACATTGACTTTGAAAAAGCTTCTTTCTAATATACTTTCTCCTAAATACCCACATTACAAATTGAAAATAAGTGGAGCCATACACAGATGTATCAGGTAAATTATTGTGTTTAGGGAGAAAGAATGGTCTTCAGGAAAAAGATGCAAATACATTTAAAAATACAGACTCAGCACCTATATTAGAGCCTTTCTGCATGGCTTTAGCAAAACTTCTTAACTCTCTCTACCTTTGAATTTTTCATCTTTTTCTGCCTCTATCTATTAGCTGTCAGTGTGAGACTAGCCTGAATATACATTATGCCCTAAAAAACAGGTTCCAGTGTGACAGCTATCTCTATAACAAAAACAACACTGGTTTCAAATGACGAGTCTACCTCCTTTCGTCTACATTTTTATTAGTATTCAGACAGTTAAAAAAAAATTGCAAATTCTATCTTCATGCCATGAAATATCTTAAAAGTCCTGATCACATCTTAAGGGAAAATCACCTTAACTGTTCTCAATGTACACTTCCTGCTATTATATCATCTCCTGTCCACAAAAGCAAAAATCTTTTTAAAATATCATTAAATCTTCAGGTAAGTCCCAGCATGCTGTAAACAAAACATAGATCTATTGCTATCTAGTTATCTTTACCACTTATAGGGGCTGCAAATTACCTAGCCCAAAGTGCCACACAGGCTTCTAAAGTCTCCTTGGATTGAGTCTCTAACCACCCTTTCAGGGGAAAAAAAATCCAGTCATTACTTGCACCTACAACACAGGAAAAATGTACACAGTTCACTGTAATGTCAGTATCAGTCTGAGCCTTTACAACTTTGTCTTTTCATTGTTTTTCTTCCAGCCCTCAATAAAAGATAATGCTTCTGAAAAAGTTAACCAAGTCTGACTCCCTGTATAACCAGCCACTGTGGCTGCTTAATACTGAAACACAATTTTACCTCTGCTTTGAAGCTGTCTTTTCTCCCAAGCAGGGATAAGTCATTCATAACATTAAATTTGTTCCACAGGTTCTCTGACATCATGTCTAATCTCTAAATCAATCAAGACCCTTCCCCATACCCATCAAACTCCAACCTAGAAATCATCCTGCTTCTTCTCCATTTTTCCATGACAGGAATGACATATGAAACACCTCCTCTGCTTCCAGCCCAAACTTACCCATGGCCAGTCCACAATCATTTGAGCTTGNGAGTCTACCTCCTTTCGTCTACATTTTTATTAGTATTCAGACAGTTAAAAAAAAATTGCAAATTCTATCTTCATGCCATGAAATGCCTTAAAGTCCTAATCACATCTTAAGGGAAAGTCACCTTAACTGTTCTCAATAGCACTTCCTGCTATTACATCGTCTCCTGTCCACAAAAGCAAAAAACTTTTTAAAATATCATTAAATCTTCAGGTAAGTCCCAGCATGCTGTAAACAAAACATAGATCTATTGCTATCTAGTTATCTTTACCACTTATAGGGGCTGCAAATTACCTAGCCCAAAGTGCCACACAGGCTTCTAAAGTCTCCTTGGATTGAGTCTCTAACCACCCTTTCAGGGGAAAAAAAATCCAGTCATTACTTGCACCTACAACACAGGAAAAATGTACACAGTTCACTGTAATGTCAGCATCAGTCTGAGCCTTTACAACTTTGTCTTTTCATTGTTTTTCTTCCAGCCCTCAATAAAAGATAATGCTTCTGAAAAAGTTAACCAAGTCTGACTCCCTGTATAACCAGCCACTGTGGCTGCTTAATACTGAAACACAATTTTACCTCTGCTTTGAAGCTGTCTTTTCTCCCAAGCAGGGATAAGTCATTCATAACATTAAATTTGTTCCACAGGTTCTCTGACATCATGTCTAATCTCTACCAATCAGGACCCTTCCCATACCCATCAAACTCCAACCTAGAAATCATCCTGCTTCTTCTCCATACTTCTATGACAGGAATGACATATGAAACACCTCCTCTGCTTCCAGCCCAAACTTACCCATGGCCAGTCCACAATCATTTGAGCTTGTGCCAATATGACCCTTAAGCTTAAACTGCTTTCTACCCTCCTTCATGCCTACTTCTGATGTTATCTATCCATCCATCTATCCACCTACCTACCTATCTATCTATCATCTTCTGTTTTGGTAGCCTAAAACAGATAACCTGCTTTGGTCCACAAATGAAGTAATGTCAGTAAAAAACATAGTTTAATTCACTTGGAAATGAAACTGTATCAGGGTCCAAAAGTTCAAAAGATACAGTATTATAACTTTTTACCCAAGTCTAGAGGCAAAATGCAAGAGAATACTAAGATGTATGGCTGCAGAAAAAAAACACACCTAATCAATACTAAGTGCATTGAAACAACTCATTAAATGAGAGTTATGTTTTCAGTAAATATGTTACATATGCAAATCTATGTGCAGAACCTTCTATGACCTGTAAGTCTGTGCTGTATAATGATGTGGGGAGTACTTGAACTTCCACATGCCAGATCTCTCACACAGCTAACACTGTTCTAACTAGCACTGTTCTCAAGATCCTAAGGCAAAACACTGGAACAAAAATATGCATTCATTTTACCATAAGGGATTCAGAACAGCTCGACACGTGGTCCTACTGCACAACACTGGCTCATACTGAATAGGAGGCAAGTCTGGCCGCTCCTTCAGTGGCGTGAAGAGGGCAGCCACTGGGACCACCATTCTTGTAGCTTCAAGACGACTTGAAGGCCAAACATTCCAGCTGAATCTAACTCCATCTCTGTCCTCATTCTGCTGGATGAATTCCAGGAAGGTTGTCATCGTCAGCTTCTCTCTTTAACACTAAAATAAAAAGATAACTGTGAGCAGAATGTTGACATGCAAAGACTTTTAACTACTTAATGCTGAATGCACATAATGACAGTCACACATTGTAATACTGTAACTGAGTGACACTCAATAAAACACTCAGTAGAGCTTCTTAAATCCTAAAAGCAATGTGCAGAATTCCAAGGGGAAACAAAATACTGCTGTATAAAATCTTTTTTCTAACCATATTTTTGGTATCTCATGATGCAGCCTACATGCAAACATAAAGGAATTAACAACATGACATTGCATAAGAGTACATTCCTACAGCAATGCTAGGAAGTAACTTTGTAAGAAATACAAGTACCATATTTCAATACATTATGTACCAAGAAGTACTTTTCAACAGTTCTTTGAATTCAAATTTACCATTTTGGCCACTGACTTAAGGCTTTCAAACTGTTCTGCTATGATTACTCAGAAGTTGGAGGACTGGGCAGCACAGACACATGAGAAAAGTTCAACAGGTACCTATAAACATCTGGTAGTCAGCAAGGAGCACTCCCTCCCTCCAATCCCAAACTCTTCAGCTATATACATACTGTTTCTGACTATCTGCTGCATGCCACACAGTACCTTTTATAGTACATATAGCACAGGTCTTTTCAGGAACTAGGATATCTAAACTCACACTGCCTAATAATTAAAGATTTACTGTAAAAGCCTACATGAACCACCTAAGAGGAAGTAGAAACACTCCTAGGTCTCAATTAATACTGTACCAAGTTAATGAACAGCTATTAGAAATTCTGGAGACCTTCTGAATTGGAATTTAAATAAGGAATTCTGACAAGCACACTGACATTCTTAGTTCTGACCTTACATACATTACAGGAAACTCATAGAAACTCTCAGTTTATCAAAACCTACTTCTATCTATCAAAATTATAATGGAATTGTACCTTTAGCTTCTATGACAGCTAAAAGCTTTTGAAGTTATTTTAAATTATAGCCTAACTTAATGCTTTTATTCTAATGGTAACTTTCAAAAAAACAGATTAACGAAATACATAAAGCAAAGGGAAGTGCCGCATCTCACAGTTAATATCCTTAGGAAACAATCAACTGCCAATATTTTAATGGGAATGTCTTACTGATATTAGGAGCAAACCTGCTCCTATCTAAACACATAATGCCAATTACAACACTGGGAGAGTGAGGGACTTTGTGCATAAGAGCATTTCCACCACTGCTTTTACTTGAATTTCTGCAAAGCCATTGGGTAGTGGACAAACCTGAGCAAAACAGAAAATATCTCGAAGTTGTAATTACAGCAAAGAAATCAGAGACAGAAATTAACTCAGCTGAGAGAGGAAAGAACAGCCTGGCATTTGAAGAGCATATAGAATTTAAGAAATTTCTCTCCTAGTAAATCAAAATCCATCCAAGTTTTGTAAAAAAGTTGAAGGAACATTATCTCTGAAAATTGGGGTATTAATGCAAGGATCTGCACAATGCAACTATCTGCACTATAACCACAAACTGAATAATCTCTCCATTTAAAAATTATTTCCTGAGAAGACAGAAAATTGCACCTTAAGGCTATTTCAGCCATTCACTGGCAGCAGCAATAGACTCACCAAACCCAGCTCCAAACACTGCAATGTGTCACACTTTTTGTCCTGGACTTCAAAGCGTTTTCTCCACATTTTACTCTAGCTATGTTTGAAATGGCTGTACATGGATATTTTATAACTCATTTATTGCTCCTTAAAGGGCAATGTACAAACATCAGTATGCAGTGACGAATCACGTGCACATAGCTACATAAAGGATTTGTTGGATTTACTGTTATTTTCTATTAAGTATGGATTTCCTATTCAGAAGGCAAAAGTGGCTAACAAGTTGTCCTCCGCCTTTTCTTCTATTCTTTTCAAGAGCCAATAATGCTTACCTATTTCATCATTCATCAAATGTGGAACTCTTGGTCTAACAAGTTAAGTTGCATTCAGTACCATTGTTACAGCTATGCAGACACATTTTCTGAGATAGGTGTGGAGATGTTTTGCATTATACAAGAACAGCAAATCCTCCTGGCCTACAGGCTACACACCACATTTCAGACACTTGAATGTCACAAAATACATAGAACCTCACCCACCTTCTGCCCACCTCAGAAAACCTCAGAGAAGGGATTTGCAGAACAGCTGAACAGCAACAGTTCCCACTTTGGGGTGTCACTGCTTTACCTTTGCTGCACATTGGGATATCCAGAAAAAACAGAAGTCCTTTCTGGCTTGCTTCCTCCCTTCCACTGCTAAGGCTAAATGCACCTGCAACCCTGCACCATGACAATCTCAACTGTGTATCACAAAAGAAGACACATATGAATTGCATTGAGAGTCACTGGCTGATTATCAGCATCTTTGAACATCACATCCCAATACAGAATATCACCAAAATAATATCCCCTAACTCTTGCACGCATATACAAACAAAAGCAAAACATTTTTCTCTACGGCATTGTAAGAATTCCCCCACAGATAGATCAAAGTCCCTCATAGCACCATGTGTTCAACTACCACTAAATGAGTACAGTTCACCGCACACTTTTCTTACAACACACCTATTCTCTCAGTTTATTAGGCACTAACAACCTGGTAAAAGAGATTAATAATAAACCCTTAATTAATTTTTTATGTCCAAATCACATATCAGATAAAAATCCATTTCAGTTCCAAGGAGGAACTAAAATACACGAGCAGAACGGTTTAAATAGTTATCAAAAGCAAGTTACTGACATTTTCACCACTCAACACAGTCATCCTCCAAATGTGCTCTCCCAGACCTCTCACTGAAAACTGTGCCGTCAGTGGCACAGCGGCGTAGATATAGCAGAGCTCCGGGACAGGAGCACCACAGGCGCGCCGCCCTTTACCCCCGACTGTGGAAAGGCCGTGCCCCGCCGGCCCTGCCCGNAGTCCGCGCCACGTCAAGGGGCAGAGAGCGGGGGCGGGCTGAGCTCCGCCGCTCCCCCGCCGCCGAGGCAGGCCGCCGGCCTTCCCGGCCTCAGCCATCCCACAGCTCTGACTGTGCTTCGGCGACTTGACGGCTCCTGCTCGCGTTGAGTGTGTTCGCTGCTCTGCTCGGCTTTCTTCTGAAGGGCGGTCGTCTGTATCTGGATCCCAAATCCATTCAGGAAAAAAGGCATCCCGGCCACCGGGGGCAGTTTTGCCTTCTCTCCCCGCCGGCAGCGCTCGGCTCCCCCGTGCTGCGCCGGTGCCCGCGAGTACCGGGGCTGCCCGCGGCCCCGCCGGTGGTTGGGCTGCTCTGTCCGGCACGGGATTTCTCCGGACCGAAACAGCCGGGCGTCCGGGAGTCCTTGAGCTCACCCTGCTCGTTCCCATCTTCCACCACGTGAACTTAGAGCAACTTTTTAATCTGGAAGATTGTTAACGTGTTTCTTCTGAGTGCCTGGGGGGAAAAAAAATATTGAAGTTATATTCCGGGGGGTTTTAGCCTGAAACAATCCTTTATTTCGTATTTATAAATATTTAATACGTTTGTTTACTGTGGGTTAGACCCACATATCTGAGGGCCAGCCTGCAGAGATGTGGCTATAAAATAAGTGAGACTGCTCTTCGATGATGTTTTGTAAATGAAAGTGTTTAATAAAGTAAAAATAGCAAAGTAACAAAATATTGCAGAAAGCAAGTAATAAGCCGAACACAGGTGTGTGAGAAACTTCACACGCCCTGCTAAGATATCTCGAAAAGCCCCTTCTTTCCACTTTGCTATCTCTTAAATACTGAACGTTTTAGGTGGGATCACCTGGCTAACAGCCAATAGAGAGGGACACAGGGCCTGAAGAACCGTAACACGATCCAATAGATGCCTGTGTCCCGGCCTCGAGCCAATCCCTGCCAGAAGGGCATCGAACTTTCTGGGTTCTTTACCCTAAGGGGTGAACTTAAACTTTCCCTATATGGAAACAATTGCTGAGTGTGAGGGGTGCATTACTACAGTTTACTATCTACGGTAATTATTGCATAGCTATTACTATATGTGGTTGTCCGAGTTTTTTGTTAGTGTGGCCAGCTTTTTATCCCCAAACTCAAGTTATAGTGACTCTTCAGTTTCAGGAGTTGTATTTAACAAGCCTGTCATGAAAGGCCAGAATAGTAACCTCTGTCTTTCCTGAGATGTCTTAGTGCAACTAATCCAGACATGGGAGAGGACTGAGAAACGTTCTGCTGACTGACTACCATATCCTCCCTCCTTCACTGCAACTCAGAAAACATTCTGTGACCATCAAGCAAATAGAAATTACTAAAACAACCTTCTCCTCTTTTCTTATATGTCAAATGTGATTATGATAGAATTTCTTTGCCATTACTATCTCCAGTATGGTTTACCAGTCCTCTTCAGTCTAAAAACATGAACAGGTAAACAACAGCAGAATTTACAGGAGGGATTTTAAATTTCCTCGTCCACAAATCTCACTGCCATTTATGCGAGTATTAAGCAGGAGCTTGCCAATGACGTGTAACATCCTCACTCTGAACTCCAAAGAAAAAAGAAAAAAAGACCAACCCCAAAACCCCACAACACTGCGCACTTCAAACAGATGCACAGAAAGTGACTCAGTGTTGTAACTTCAAAAGTATTCAAATACCTTGTGAAACATTTTCAGAAAATTACCTAAAAAAGAGGCAAGTCCCGAAGTCTAAACTGCAGTATGAACTCTATACATAAAAGAAGCAGCTGACATTTAAAGACACTCCAAGGGCAAGAAGGGAAACAGGAAAGTATGCTACTCTGAAAGTTCACTACAAATAAAAGCCATTCGGTATTTTTAATTAATCTTCAGCACAATTACATTTCATTACATAATAACTCAATCCAATGCTCTAAACTTAAAGAAGAATCTTGCAGCTGTTATGATGGTGTGAACCACAGAGAAAATCAAGGAGAAAAAGTAGAAAATAGATATAAACTCATTTACTCATGATAAGAAAATATTTTGTTAGCTCCCTATCTTCATATCTAGAATGTAGATTGAAAGCTTTTTAATTTTTCATAATGTAGATTTTTTAACTTTTTTTTTTAATTTTTTTTTTTTTTTTTGCTAACAGGGCCNTTTTTTTTTTTTTTTTTTTTTTTTTTTTTTAGCTAACAGGGCATATCCGTTAATGCAGCTCACCCTTTCTTTGGAACAGTACTCTTCCTTAATACCTAGGCAGGAGAGAGAAATATATACATTGAGGAGAAGTATATACGTTTCCAGTTTCAGTTTCCTCTTTCTCCAGTGAGTCATATTTGCTAGCCATTGCATCAGCATTGTTGGTAAGACACACTAGGAACAATTTTATTACCTGTGGAAGACTATCTGTAAGAATTAAAAATATGTTGTTTTGTTTAAAAAGTATCCATGGAAAGTTCCAGAAAAAGTAATCTAAAGATAGAAAGTATAATTAAAGTGTATTTTATATCTGTGGATTCTCTTTCTGTTCATAGTTCTGGACTTTACAACAAATAGGAAAAATAAGTTCTGAATATTACTAAAATATTAGAAATTAACTTTATATAGCTGGACTCACCAAAGTTTTTGTCTTGATCATCAGTCAGCCTTTCCAAAATTATCACTGTAGGCCTAACTAAGCAGTTTTATTTCTAGTGGTGGCTGCAATTGTTGCATACTCAACTAGGACGTTAGATCCGGGTTTCAGTAATAAAATTCCCTGGTACACGTAGGTGCTTTTGGAAACACCTTAAAACAAACAAAAGCCGTTGGAGAGGAGGAGTTAAGGTAGATGTTTATTTAGAACTACTGAAATACAGACTTGCAGGGTATTTAGGTAAAAAAAGAGCTTTTTTTTAAACTTATGTTAGAAGTATCTAAAACTACTCTGAAATATTCGATCTAAATAGACTCCGCATGCAGAACTAATAGTTACATTTTGTGTACTTTGTATGCAGAATTAATAGTTACATTTTGTGTAATGGGAATTTCATAATACACAATGTAAATTATTATAGCATCATCCTTCTGCTTTTTATCTTACCTGGGAAAAAATGCCCCTTTGTGCGAATGCTACCTTGCTTTCTGGCATGTGGGTTCTGCCACATTATAGTCTTCAGAAAAACTCATACAGCAAGAACTCAGGCATTGACCCTTCCAGAATGGGAACTCTGTGTAAATTTATAACCATTAACTTCTGTGTAACCGACTTTAACCACAGATCTCAAAGCATTTCAAGGAACGGACAAATATTATGAATACCGTGTGTTCAGAGGTAAAATAAGAGCGTACTAATGGGTAAGTTTTAAAGAACCTTTGACAACAACTACAGTGTATTAGAATTATGGTACAGGGCCTAATGAAAGAAGTTATTGAAGGTTTACACCTATTCAGCACAAAAATAGGCCTGGTATGATGAGTAGTGAACTGACAAACCCCTTTCTGCCACTGCTCTTTGGCCATATTTCCTTTATTTCCCTGCGGCGGTTTCCAGGGCAGCCAAGACGCCCAGAGCAGACAGCGACAATCAGAGCACAGCGTCAAAGGTCCCTCACGGGCGCGCACAGCCCGAACGTGCCCGGGCGGCCCTGGGGGCTCCGCGGGGACAGCGCCGCCTCCGCGCTGCCGGCTCGGGGCGGNCTCTGCCGCCGGGGGGGTGCGGCCATGGAGCCGGGCCTGGAGGAGCTGATGCCGCGGCTGCTGCCCGTGGGTGACTGTGACCTGACTGAGGACTTCGACCCCACCGTGCCTCCCAGGACGCCCCAGGAGTATCTGAAGCGCGTCCAGTGAGTGGCGGGGCGGACAGGCCGGGCCCGGGTCCGGGTCCATCATTTCCGCCGAGAGCGGCGCGGCAGCCGGTGCTGCCCGGGCCGGTCTTCATGTCAGGGCGCGCCAGGGCGGCCGTGCGGTCCTGCCCTTCGCCGGCATAGTCGGGGTTTTACACATCTGCAGGAGGGGCGGGGACAGATAGGAGGG
>VXBB01008391.1:108711-151667 GCA_013399915.1 Illadopsis cleaveri
GGTACAGATAGTAGCGATATCTTCCCTCTCGTAAGCGGCGACAGGACTCGAGCAAACGACATGAAGCCGTGTCAAGGGAGGTTTAGGCTGGATATCAGGAAAAGGTTCTCCACCCGGAGGGTGGTTGAGCACTGGAACAGGCTCCCCAGGGCCGTGGTCACAGAACCAGGCTTGACAAAGTTCAAGAAACATTTGGACAGCGCCCTCGGGCACAGGGTGTGATTTCTGGGCTGTCCTGTTCACGGAGCTGGACCCAATGATCTTGACTGGTCCCTCCATGATTTTATGAGTATTTCAAAGACATTCGATATATATTATATATATATACACAGAGTATGTGTGTGTATATATATATACGCACAGTATGTGTACATATATAACATACATATATCTATATATGTTTCAGGAAAGAAAAAATGCAGCCTACTTGATTCTATTTTGTAGGATTGAAGCAGCTCGATGTCCTGATGTGGTTGTGGCACAAATAGATCCCAGAAAATTAAAAAAGAAGCCAACAGTAAACATTTCAGTAAGTTTGAGAGCTTTTACCTGTTTTGAGAGGGGGAAAAAAAAAGGGGAAAGAAATTACTATAATGATTGTAGTAATTTTGGGGAGTCAGTGGCGTAACTAAATAGCACGGCTAGATTCTACAGAATTAAATGTCTGTGTTTGAAGAAAGCCCTGCTCAACTGCTGAGTAACAGCAGTCTTTCTAACTGATTAAATTGATAATCCCCATACTATTTGATACGTAGCAGACTATTTTACTGTCTGAGGAAATCAAATATTGCATTAAATAAATGTTACAATTACTTAATCATAAAACATGCATAAATTTTAGAAGAAAAACATATCCATACCTGTCTTCGGGTTTGTGTAGTATAAGGGTAGTAAGTGCAGCTAAGCTTTACTAAAGTTAGATGAAATTCTAGCACCACTTCTTTCCTTTTGGCAGAAATATTTTATTGGAACTTTTCCTTACTGTTGAAGCAGATTTTTCTGTTGTTGCATTGCCCCACCAGCTTGGTTTTTAATCTGCTTTCAAATAGTTTGCCTTTTTCCAGTGACAACTATGTAATCTGAGATTTCACTACTAGATTTTCAAAGAAAGTTTCTAATACTGACATGACCTTGTAACTTCTGTAGCCATTCTCTTCATCTCTCTCATCTGTGTGTAGTGACATTCTTAAAGACTTGTAGAAAGACTTTGTGTAGTAACTCCTTCATGCTAATCTTTAAAGAGGTTATATCTACTTAACTATCAGACTTAATTTCCTAGATGGTTTTATGGTCTTCTGTCTTCCCTAACTTACTATTTTGGCAGGTGGAATGCCTAAGATTGATAGTATCTATCTCAGATAAGGAAACAGCATCCTGCTTTTTATGAGCAGGGAGATTAAAGCAGAATAATTGCCAAAAGGAAGACCTTTGTAGGACAACAACCTGATGTAGGACAATGCATTTTGAACACTTAGTTTTCCTTCTTATGTACATAGGAGAAGACTCAAACAAAAGATATTTTGTCTAAACCAAAATCTTAACTCAGCCTTGGATGTGGTCATGAAATTACATTTCTTAGATGAAGATTTAAAGGATATTGTTTACCCAACAGTAAATATTTACTGATTCTCTTGTTCTTAAGGATTCTTCTTATATTCTTCTCTTTACACTGTAATTATTGCCAGTGTTTTCTCAGATTTCTGGATGTCAGCCTGCTCCTGAGGGATACTCTCCAACACTCAAGTGGCAGCAGCAGCAAGTGGCCAATTTCTCTGCTGTTCGTCAGGTACAGATAGTCTGTGAGGGGTCTTGCATGGTCTAGATAGGACATACCTGTGCTTTGCAGGGGATAATTTTATATCTAGTATAGAAATTTTACGATTTTGTAGCAGGATGGATGTTTATAGGCAAGTGTTTCAAGTTCTTGAAAGCTAATTGAGAATATACTGTGTGGCTTTTAAACCTCTTGATAAAACTCTTGAGAGTCACATTTAAGAAATTCTCCTTCAACAAAAATGTGACTGTATTTAGATTAAATTATATGGCGTAGTTGAGGAAGGACAAAAACCCCTATGATGTTATGCAGTTATATTAAAACATGCTGCTTGCAGGAAATGTTCTGCAGAACTCAAACCAAGTGGATTCCAACCCATCAGGAGATTCATGAAGTCTATTCATAACAGTCCATTTAGGAACTTGTTGACAGAGGTGGCAACCCATTTTGAGGAGAAATACTGATTTGGTAAAACATTTTTGTGAAGTTGTAGAGTTAGCACAGATTTTAATCTTTCCTGATACATTTGCACCCTGCTTGAAATAACACAACAAGAACAGAAAATTGAGCAGTCTCAAAGGGTAAAGTTTCTAAGTTCAGATAAGCTTTACTGAAGTTTTAAACTGAAGGAGGGTCGATTTAGATTAGATACAAGGAAGAATTTTTTTTACAATGAGGGTGGTGAAACCCTGGCACAGGTTGCCCAGAGAGGGGTGGATGCCCTATCCCTCAAAACACTAAAGGTCAGTTGGATGGGGCTGTGAGCCTGATCTAGTTGAAGATGTCCCTGCCCATGGAAGAGGGGTTGGACTACATGGCCTATGAAGGTCTCTTCCAACCCAAATCTGTCTATGATTCTACTATTATCTATGCACAGTTCAAACAGGGTGAAATGGAAAATGTAATAAAAATGTAGGTAGAGGTCATTTGTAACTCCAGTGCTGCAGAGAGCATGTTTACAGTGCATTGATGCTGCATTGTAGGAGTACCTCAAGTACTGAGGTGTGACCAGCTAGGAGCTGCTCTAGCACTGAGCTCTGCATCAGCTCATGTACCATGTTTTTTCCAGGGAGGAAAATTTAGTGAAGGAGGCGATCTTTACCACTGCATCTCCATTGTAAACAGTTACTGAGCTACCCGTCTTTCTGTGAGGGATCACATTGCATCCCGTATATTAGGCATAATCTAAGGTTTTAGCAGAACTAAGGAGACTGGCATCTAAAGGTTTATTCACTGTATAGGTATTTCTTTTATGCTCAAATCAATTGTCTCTTACCTGTGCCAGAATTAACACTGGAATATGAGACTATCCTGAAAAGTATTTAAACTCGAAAAAGAGCATCAGAATTCACTTGTTCAACCACTGCATCAGCTGCTGTTACTAGCAGCATTTTTTAGTGGTCTTTTATACAGTTACAGTAACATTTGGAGTAGAAGACAAGTTTCTTCTGCTACAGAACATTTACAGCTCTCTATTAACTATTAAGTAACTATTAGGCAGGCTGATTTGTTTTACGCAGGATTCCTGCCAGGTCGAAGAAATGTGCTAAGAAACTACACTTGGCTTCTTTCAAACAGTTCTGTAGACCTCTGATACAGATACAGACCACTGCTGGAAACAGGATATTGGCTTTATGCGTGCTTTTGGAGTAAATCAAAGTGGGTTTTTTCTTAAGATTGTTCTAACAAGAAAAGTCTAGAAGACTATTAAAGCTTGCTACTTCAGCTTAACCTTATGTGATAGACTTCCAAATGCCTTCAGCTTTAACATTACTTCCAAAATCCCGGCATGAACATCTTAATTACATTTCTGCTAAGAGGCATGCGAAATATTTAGCCAGTTGTGCTGCCTATATATCTACTAATTTATATAAAGTCATAAAATATTCTTTTCATACATTTTAAGAATAATGAAGAGCCCTTGTGGCTAGGATAAAATAACTGCAGAGTTAATCTGACTTTGTTTTAATTACCCAGAGCCTGAACAAGCACAGGAATCACTGGCGGTCACAACATTTAGACAGCAATGTTACAATGGTGAGTAGAATTCATAACAGTGCTCTGTGGTTTGTTTTCCCAGTTATTGAATTCACAGTTAATCTTGCCTTATAGTTGCATGCAACAATTTATGAGTGTTATCAAGTCTTTTCTCCAGTGTCTTCAAGGTAACAGTATTACACAGTTTTCATTTATTTTTATTTACGTCAGCCAAAATCAGAGGATGAAGAAGGCTGGAAGAAGTTCTGCCTCGGTGAAAGAGTATACTCAGAAATAGATGCACTATCTGATAATGAAAATTTAGGAATTGATTACATAAAGGTGAGTATAGGACTTCTATTTAATTTTCAGCAGCTATTTTCTAGAGTAATGACCCTCAGAAACAATAGTACTGTTTATTACCACTTTGTGCCAAGTAGAAAGTAGGCTCTGGTGAGCCCAGAAAGTCCCAGTGTACATTCTTTTTATGCAGAAACTAAGTGAAGCAGAAAATAAGTCTGTGTCTTCAGTCAAAATTTGAAGAGTTCTTCAACTCTCATTTTGTTCTCACTGAACAGAATGGAAGCTTTCTTCATAGTCTGCTTTAGTGTTTTATTGCATAGTGATATGTGGTTACCCTCCTCGTATGTAATATCCTACAAACATGTTCTTTACTGCATCATTTTGAAAAAACAAAACTTTAACAAGTAACAGTAGTAGCAGGGTGCTCTGATACTTCACTGGACCTTCAAGTTTCTTGAAAATACTTTTTTAATAAATTTCAAAGCTCAGAACAGACTTTCAAATCACTATAAGTGTTTGAACATCAAATTAAAATTTTTGTATATTCTAAATTAGAACAAAAATGTTTGTGATAATGTTTGCATTTTCCAACTTGTGTGTTTTTTCAGGTGGGCTTTCCCCCTTTGCTAAGTATTGTAAGCAGGATGAATCAGGTAAGCCTGCGTCTTAGAATCATATAGTGGCATTGCCTAAATCATTATTTCTCATGTCTGTTGCGAAGACTTATCTATTTTTCTTTGCCTAGAGTAGGCAGTTGTTTATTTCAAGTTCTATTCATTGTACACTCAGAAGGAAAATACGTATTCGCTATCTCACAGTCAGCTACAAATAACTTTACAAGATTTTTCGTGACTAGTTCTGAAAGTATCTTCTTGTAGTTTCTCTACAGCACATTTAATATTTGAATTTTTGCTGAATACCCCATTAAATGCCTTACAATATTTTTCAATTTCTCATTTAGTGTTTTAAGTGCAGCTCTTCAAATTGATTGTGAACTTTTATGTACATTGCAAGGCTAGAAGAATCACACTTATCTTTCCTTTACTACATTTCCCACTTGTCGCCATTATACACAACCAAACAACCAGTCAGTGTGATGCCTTTTTCCTAATATGTAGCTACTTATCCATAACTTTTCGTTGACACAGAAAATTACTTCATTTCATACAAAGTTCTTGCCAAAAAGTGGTACTTTAACACTTACTTTACCCTTATATGTAACTTCAACCTGGAATAAATACTGTGGAGTAGAAATACTTTTTATATAATAAAATCCTTCAGATAGAAGAGCAGCAAAACAAAACATTGCAGATACTATATTGTCTCTTTCTGTTCCTCTTTTGAAGGCAACAGTAACCAGTGTCTTAGAATACCTGATAAGCTGGTTTGGAGAGAAAAAATTTACTCCAGAACTGGTAATTTTTAATTTATTCTAACTACTTGCACATGATGGCATTAAACAAATTGTTTGCAGTTTTCTATTACATTATTTTAATTTTCTAAAGAGTTCTCTAGATGGTTGTTTCATATTGTTACTTTCAAAACTTTCTTGATTAGATACTAAATGAGTGTTCACCGTTGTTTTTGGAAGGTTAAAATTATAAAACATAACTGTCGTTATTGTGACGGTCACAACACACAAAGTGACACAGTAGACTCTTCAGAAGGCTTCTGTTTGTTATCACAGCATGCTAAGGATTTTTGCAGGGCCCTTTGCAAATATCCAAGCAGACAGGGGAGACACAAAACAATGATTACAATCACCAGCAGAATTAATGGTTCAGCTTCCAACAATATCCCAAGCCGTTCAACAATACCCCAACTTGCAAGGAAACCATTCAATCATTCCCATCCTTCATCCACCTTCAACTGACCAACTCCTTCCTTCAAATTTAGAATGCTCCCCCGAACTGACCCACTGTGATCTGACAAGCCCACACAACACATGCCCTCAAAATCCTGACATGCATAACCATGCTCCAGCAGTAAAAAAAAGATACCAACAAGGCACGTAGGAAATGGATTTTCAAATGCTGTTACAGACTCTGCAGTCCCTTAATGACACATTTATGGCAGAATGATACCCTCACTTTTAGTTAAATAATTTTTTCTTTATACAGTTACATTTTTGTGGCTAAGAGACCAAGTCATCTTTCCAGTCACCGATTAGAACTAGGTAGCATCCACTTAACTTTACAAGTGACTGCTGCTATCATAATGGGCAACTTACCTGGTTGTTTAAGGTGTGGAGTGTCACCTACTAATTCAACACCCTTATACAAAGGCAACAACTCTCCCCTAAGTACATTAAGCTCCTCTATTTTGGGACAGTAAGTGCTATGTAAAGGGAAGATATGTTACTCAGTGCTGCCAACCTCTCTGTAGAGAAGTGCAAAGAACTAAAGAACTAAAGAAAAGGTAACATCCACCAGTTTGAATTTGGGTTTTCAGCGTGAGTCAATATCCCCATTTGCTTTGCCCTGAATTATCATCTTTACAACATGTTCTTTGAGGGTCCATGCTTCAATCTGCCTGGTGGCCAGTATCACCCACACATTCTGCTTCAGTTGTGGGACCATCCTTCCTGTTCCTTGCTGTGTACTCCAGGTAAGGCTTAACACAACAAGCCATTCTCTGTCAAAACACAAATGGTATATCCCCTTCCCCAAGTTATTAATTCCACTGGGCCAGTCCACATTCCAGTAATTAAATCCTTAACCCATACCTTAATATTTTTGCAAAAATTTGGCTGTTTAGAATTCAAAGAAGAAAAATTACAAAATACAGGAGACAATTGTGAGTCAGGTAAAGGACACAAAAAGTTAACACATAAACAGTTTTGTCTGATCTAACTTGAGGTGGCTCCCTTTGCATTCCCTCTTTTTGTTTTTGAACCTGGCGCTTCAAAACACCATGAGTGCATTCAATAATTGCTTGACCTGTTGGAGTATGGGAAATACCAGTAGAGTAATCAACACCCCAAGCACAGAAAAATGTTAGCAGTTTTTGTTAAACATATGCTGGGCCATTAGCTGTCTTTATATGCGATGTTATTCAAAGCTGGTTTTTCAGCTAATTGTCTCCAGGTATTTTGAAATACGCTATATTGTACTGGCTGAAACAAAATTGTACCAAGATGCATAATATCATACGGAGCAAGCAATCAGCATTAATAACACAAATTAATTGCATTACTTCTGAAGAATTAATACCCTATTTAGCTACCTTTACCTGGAGGTCTTGCACGAACTTCCATGCAAAAATGTGATAGTTATCATTTTGTCCTGAATTGGGAGCTGCTTTAAAAACAGGAAAGCTCATAGTCTCATTACAAGCAGTGTTCATATCAGCACTCTGCATTTCCAACATTTTTGGTGGACCTATTTTTTTTAATAAATCCTAATCCCCCACTTCAGCTGCTTTCTTTTTAACACACTCCCAAAATTGTAGAGGCTGTCAAGGGGTTACAGTCACTTGGCAAGGACGTAAAGTCCAAGGAGCAGCAGGCTTAGATCTATTGCAGGGTTTGTCACAAACAGATCCATGCACCAGTTCAGATTTTCTGGTCACTGGCATTTAATCATCTTCACTATCACAGCTAGGCAGTGGAGGATACACCATTAATGATTTCATTTGTTCATGCAGTTCAGGGGGGAGTGGGGGGGCAGACGGCTCAGCTTGTTCTTCAGTTTGTTTCTCCTGTAAAATTATTTCAGCTAACTGCTGTGCAGGAGTAACATATTTTGACTTGGCACTTAATTCAGCTAGCTGCTGTGCAGGGAAGGGGTACACAGGAGGCTTAACATAGTTTTTCAGGGACAGATACCAAGAGGCATTATCAGTTTATCGTTTGTTTCCTATAACAGTAGACCCTGGAGAAAACTCAGCAGAAGTAGCTCCACCAGGCTCCACTTCAGGGAAAAACTCATTCTCAAGCTGAACCTCACTTTTCTGTTGTTGCCCATTAACTTCAATTTCTTGCTCTGCTTCTTTCCTGCTCCCTCTTATCCTGCTGTTTTCCATTCTTTTAACGTCTCACAAAGTAGTAGCCAGATCTGCAGTCGCCTTGTCTCCTTTAGATACCATATCCCATAGTCTCTCCTCAACTTCCTTCCATACTCTAACTCATACTAAAGGCAGTACTTGAATTAGTCTCAAAATCTTGTGACTTTGCCCACAACACACTACAAAGGGCATAATCAGAAATCTTAATACCTTTTCTTTTCAACAAAGCTTTCCATGTACATAAAACAATCCCTTCTTCACTTGATAAATTATTTCCCATTATATCCCCATCGGCTCACCTGTACCCCCGGTGTCAAAATTAATCAGGTCTGGACCAAGCAGCTTCCCCCGCTGCTCTCTGCCTCGCTGGGTTCCCATCCCCTCGGCTGCACCTCGCTCCTACAGCCCGCAGATCACGGTCAGCGCCACCAGATGTCGTTGTTGGGACGGTCACCACACACAAAGTGACACAGTAGACTCTTCAGAAGACTTCTGGTTATTATCACAGCGTGCTGTCTTTTATACACTTTTATACACTTAACAAACACAACGTTCATTGGCACAAAAAGTCTCCACCGCTGTTTTCAACCAACATTCAAAAAATTTTTCAAGCACACTTCTTCCAGCTGCAGGTTACCTCCCTCTTCTTCTCTCCTCCGTTTCCCAGCCAAAGACCTTGGTGAAATTCCTTTCACGGGTAAACACGGCTGTTATCAGTTTCTTCTTCAGCTAACTTACACTTCGGGCTTACAGACCAGCTGAAGCCCATACATAACAGATACAGACAAAAAGTACCGCCCAAACTCCCTCCCCTTTGTATCACTGCCCCACTAACTTAAGCCACGAGGCTTAATGAGTTTAGGAGAGGAGAGAGATCACAGCGGCTTTGGTTCTGTCAGAATGTTCCACACTATTTACCAACACCTCCAGTTTAGTTTGGAGGCGCATTTCAGTGTGCTGGCAAAGACACATTTAATCTTTCCACATGCAGCACTGACCAGAAAGCTTAGCTGCATTCATGTGGTGACAAATCAAAGCTACTAAGAACACCTGATTGACAGGCTACATTGGCATGGAGTTTGGCCAGAACTAGACTGACCAGCTGTGTAATGGCACCATATCTACAGAAGACCTTGGTGGATGCATCTCATCTCCTTTAGTACCACAAAGCAAAAGAGTAATGAAAAATTACATGATGCTTAAGATAGTTTCACTGGGTTTTTAAAGATCTTTCATGTTCTGTCCTTTCCTGTAGAAGACTGTTTTGTTTTTAACCAGTATGTATATTGCACAGAATGTGCACATTGACTTCTAGGTTAGGTCCCAGAATGGAGGCCAGTAGACACTCTGATGAAATTATGTAGTTAGACTGGTACCAGGAATTAAGTCTGTAAGAATGGAGTAGAATTCAGAGATGTAAAACTCAAAGGACATATTTTCACAGTGGTGCAAATCTTAAAGCAGATCTAACCACTAATTCCACACAGATCTGAGTTCATACATTCAGTCTTCAGGAATGTTTTTTCACAGATTGTGAAATTAAAACTTAATAGTCAAATAATAATGTTTAGATATTACTAAAATGCTCCTTCCTTCAGACTACAATAGCATCAGCTGTAGTAATTTTTATCTTGACCAGCATTCAAAAAATGCCAGGAAACCGAGGAGTGGTGCTCACAAGAATCTCATCTAGAGACACAGAACTCTACCATGTAGTGTCTAATGTGGTTTTCAAAATTCAATTATGGCATATAGCACTTAAATGCGTTTTGTTTTGAGACCTACACTTCAGCCCTGCTCTAAATACCATGAATTGCTTGAATCTTCAAGGAAATGCTCAGAATTAAAACTTTGTTATTTGAATCTTCACAGGGTAGATGGCTTTATGCACTGTTGGCATGCCTTGAAAAACCTCTGCTACCTGAAGCTCACTCCCTTATTCGACAGCTGGCAAGACGATGTTCAGAAGTCAGGGCACTGGAGGTAAGATTTAATATAACTGTGCAGAGGACTTGGTGAATTTAGCAGGTAAGGAGGATTATTTTTCAGAAGTCTTAATAATTAATTTTTCATGTCCTAAGTTTGCTTGAGAATGAAGGGAAGACTAGAAATACACATAATATGGCATGTAACAGCTTCTCTATTTGACACAGGTAACAAAAGAATTGTTGTAATACTTCTCTTTTCCAGGAGAGCAAGAATGAAGAACAAATATCAGCTCTGAACTTGATAATCTGCTTAGTTAGCAGGTAATGCAACTTATACACCCAAACCAGTAGTGTGTGTCAACATGTGATTATTTGTACTAACCTAAATCTTTCTAAAAGTGAAAGTCAGTGAAAAGTACCCTGGGCCAATGCAGCAAATATACTTAGCTGAAAGGATTTAAGATACACCTAAGAGTGAAGTAAGCTTATTCCTTTCTTTGGATGAGCCCCCTGAAGCCATAATTATGATAGCAACACTAAAAGATGAGCTAGAAAGCAATGGGTCAGACAACTTGAAGTAAGGAAGGTGTTGCATTGGAGGTTTCTTACCATATTCCACTTCATTCCCAGGTACTTTGATCAACGTGACCTGGCTGACGAGCCTTCCTAGGCTGTTTTGAGAACATCCAGTATTTTCATTGTCACAGTACAAACAGCATTATCAGAGTGAACAGCAAGACACTGCACTGTTCAGACCTGAAGTAACACAATCCCTTCAGAACACCCTCATGTTAACGCACTTGGGACAGCTGTGAATTACTTCAGCTGAGTTTTAGATGAGATTGTCAGTGTCTCCAATACCATCATCACCCTCATCATAAAGTGGTAACTCAAGTGTCCAGCATCATCTCTCAAGCTCCTGTCTTCCTAAACTACATTCTTGGTTAGAAATTTCTACAATCTGAGTAATCTATGGACACTGCTATTAGGTGAAGTCTGAGGTTACATTACAAATTGTTATTCTTTTTCTAACAGACCGATTGAGGACTTTTTAAATAAAACTAAAGGATTTTAAAGACTTTTCTTAAACATTGTGGATTTTCTCACTCCATATTTTTTAACAGCAGCCTTACTATAGAAATCTACAGTTAGGGCTGAATGTATTTTTTCAAATTTTGGTGCCTGAGCTTTAGCACTGCTTAGCATTTCAACTATAGCTAGCATGTTACTGAAACAATTGTTTCAGTAAAATGTAAACACTACTACTTCTTGAGTAATATGTTACAGAAGTAAACCATAGCTAGCAATTAAAAACAATTACATTAATATTGAGTTTATGCACAACAAGGTGGAATAACTTTTCTTCTTTGGCAAGTATAGACAACCTTAGGTATAAATCATTCTGACACAAGGAACAGCTGCTAATTTTAGGGACAGGAGAAACTGATGAACTGTGTAAAAACAAGTTTTCTTCTACTGCCCAAACTACATTCATACAAAGGTCTCCATGAGCTGTTGGCTCACATGCTGACGGGCTCCAAGAAATACAAGAGCAATTACTGGCTCCCAGTTCAGAGTGAATGAGGAAAGGTAGCAGTTGGGCATTCACATTGGGCAACAAAATACAATTAGTTTCTTATTCAAATTTAGTCATGGTCAGGATTTTTCTCTGTTCTCAAACTCTGCCTCTGGTCTTCCAGGCTCTTTTGGTAATTGAAATGTTTTGCTTCATATGGAGACTACACAGTTTTTACTCTCTGGACATTGTTACTTTGGTATTGAAAAAATTTCATACCAAGACACAACCACAGTGTTATTTTGATGAACATTTATTATATATTTTGGAATTGTGCTGCACACTGCTATAATTTACATGTTATATACAAGACTGAGCCAAGATACTGCATCCACATACAAAGGCTTTGTAAAGTAGATACCCAGATTTGAACATGCTCTACATCTTCTGTATCATCACCTGAAATTTACCTGCAGGAAAAGCAGTGTCAGATCACATTATTACCATTAGAATTATTTCTCTGAGTATTTATTTTCTTGTAAAATTTTATTCAAATAATTAGTAAGGCATAATTCAGTCTTACAGTTTAATTGTAAGCAGCTGAGCCATTATTTAAATTTAGCATTTAAATTTTAATTCCACAGTGTACAGCTTCTCCCTTTCCTTTTTTTCTGTAAGTTGACCATGTCCCACATCACAGGAGTTTAGTTAGCCAAACCTAAAATTTGTGCTAAGTCTGTGGAAAACTTTTAATTGAGCAGCTTGTGTAGTTACAATGGTCTTCACTTACTAACATTCTTAATGACTCCTATGGAGAAAGATCTTCACTTGTGCAAATAATCTTCTGGACAGACATCCTTACACATTTGATGCTTCTAAATGTAAATTTAGAACAACTTTTTAGTTTTGCTTTCCACTCAACATCATGGAGGCTTATTCTCTGTCAGTATTTTCTAAATACTAAAGGATGTAGTGGCAAGCCATATCTGAAGTTCACATGGACTCATGGCCCAGCAGCTTCAAACAAAACCCACCTTGGAAAACGCTTATAACAGCAACACAGTCAGTCAGGAAAGTTACCACGTAAGGTAATAATTGAATACTCCAAGTACTACTTACATGCAGGCATTGATGAAACTTCAGCTGTTACAATACTCTTTATTCCCAGATTTGATAGGCCTCCTCTGATTAGTCCACAGGTGAATGCTAAATACTAAATACAAAGTTGCACTTCAAATGAGTGTCAACAGTGAAGCTTGTTGATAAAGATTGAAACTAAGTAGTCAAGAACACAACATTTGGACAACAGAAAACCATGGAGGTTTTGAGAGACTTTGTCAGGTCTCTAATAGATGAAAGCTCCAATATTTGATAGAGTGGAGCTCACAGACTGTTCTCATTAGAGGCAGTTATTTTGAGCCACTTTCTCTTTCCATTAAACCTGGAGAAACTTAGTATCCTTAAAACAATTATTCCCAAACTTGGCTGAAATTAGCAACTGGTATTAAAGTCAACAAAGGAGAAACAGTCCAAGACAGCATTCTTGCACAGGTCATGCCGTAGAATACAAAGGCATGCAGATATTTAAAATGTGTGTTGCAAAATAGAAGAAACATGTCACTNAAAAAAAAAAAAAAAAAAAAAAAAAAAAAAAAAAAAAAATCCCAAGGACAGTAGCCAATTGGGAGGACTAAGATCAAGAATTAAGAAACCATAAAACAGAACTGAATGTCCCATTTCTTAATCCACCTGAACCAAAGTGCTCTATGATAGGTTCTGCAGAGGGACTGATTTTACCTGAACTATTACTGTAACTCAGCATCTGCACTCAAAACTATTTTTAATTGGTGGAAGATCTTTCTGAATATTCACATCATCTCAGCAGCTTGTTTTATGTAACAAATAGCATCTTCCAAATGTGTTTTGGGAATTTTAAACAAAGTTTCTGAAACCACATGCTTCCCAAAGAGAAAGAATTTGTGTGACACTGGCAGGTAGTGGCAGACAAGCTTTCACCATGAAGTCAAATGTAACAGCAGCAAGTTTCACGACAACCATGACCATTTTTTCAACTATAAATCAAATCCACTGTTCTAAACCAGGCTGCCTGTTGCTGGCTTTCTAAAAAGAGAGGAGTTTGTATCTATTTAATTACAAAATTTAAAGTTATCAATAAATCAAGGTAATTAAAACCAAACTGGTAGACCACTCCCCCCCAATAAAATCGAAGGGTACCTTTGGTGCATGTTCTAAATACTGCTTTCCTGCAGACATTTGTGTCAAGAGACGAAATTTATTGTCTTGAAGGACATAAATACCCTGTTTGAAAAAAAAAATTGAGGGCTGTAATTAAATATGCAGTAATATAAAGTCCACATTTCCTGTGAATGGACTTTATTTCTAGAGAAAATAGATATAATCTTGGGCTGAAAAATAAAATTTTAGATTAAGATTATGTGATTTAAGGTTAAATTGTATTATTTACTTACAAGGAATATTAAAAGAAAATATACTTAATTGAGAGTATAGAACAAAACTCCTAGATAATAATATGATCAGTTAACCCTAAAAAATGTTTATGTACATGTCTTCTTGGAAGAGTCCTTCCAATGATCAGAAAAAATAGTTCCATACTAGCAAGTCTTTGGTAATATATGGAATGCATATTGATTTTTACATTCAAATCTCAATCCTTTTTGGGTTTTGCACATCTCTATTCTTATTCTCAGATTCAGTGGGAGTTTATTTTTCTTAATAGCAGTACAGGCAACAACACCCAGCAGACAATCAAAGTAAAAGTCTGGTGTTTTCTACAATACAATTTTGTGCAAAAATACACATCTTAATAAATTAAGTATAAACACAGTCTAGCTTTATCTACGCCTGCCATTTTAGTTTCCTTACTACTGACTGTGCTACTTCGGAATTTCATAAGCCTTGAACTTAAATTAAGGCTGCATATACAATTATGACCTTAAGCTCAATACTGCAGCTTTTTTGAATTAAACCCCTAGATTTCTAAAGTAATAATTATCTGTTATTACTTGATAAGTCACTGAAAAATAAAACCTATTTTATTTGGCACAATCTTTGTACAAATTCTCTTCTTCCTAATTTGACACAACAGGGAAATAGCCATAAGAAAACCAAGTCATTCAATAGGAAAAAAAATTTTTTACTCTAGTAAAATGGCTCCTTAAGTTATTTTGATCTGGCTTTAACAACTGTGGCTGTTGATATAGGAAAACACATGGACACAGCGCAGTGTCACCAACATGCAAATCTGAGAAGTTTCTCATACAAGTATTTTCAACAGATTACAACTGTCTCAACTGCTGAAAACTCTTTAACATTCTTCAAAGTAATAAAATCACTTCATAGTAGGCATTCTATTTAAATAGATGTTGAGAGAGTAATGTCACTTTTTCACTATTTTTTTCTAACATTTATTAAGAAACAGATTAAAAAGTTCTTGTTTAAATGTTAATCAGCTGTAATCATTGCTGTCCTCTCAGTAACGCTTCAACAGTGCATATGAAATTCAAAGCATTTAGTCTTTTCAAACAGCATGGCAATAAAGACATCATAGGCACATATATTACTACATGATAATATGAATATTGAAAAACATGCTTTTTAAACAAAACAAATATGGAACATTTTGGGTTTCTTATCTGGTAATTAATTCAAGACCAAGAAAAACAAAAAATGCACTAGCAACTCAAAACCCTCACCGACTTGCCAAGTTAAATCTTAATCTACAGCATTAGTACCTGGTGATTGGTCCTTAGGTTATCTATTTGTTTTTTGAATACGGTTGTCCAAAAATCTTTGCAAATGAACTTCATAATATCTAATTCATCCTTGAACCTGGCAGTGTCTTTTGTAAACCTAAAAGAAAAGTGAGAAATGTATCAATAATGATGGTACACATAACCTGACCAAAATTAAACATATAAATAATTTTTAAATGGTACCATACAACATAATTTTTGAGGTTATTATAAAAATTAGTTTTCCAACCATCGTACAGTATCATTCTAGCTTCACTGTGCATTCATCAAGTATTTTAACTTCAGGGCAACACAGTGTTGTCTTACTATCTGCAATATGACAGCAAAAGAAATTATTTTAATTCCATGATTATCAAACGTAGTTGACATACAGAAAGGTGGAAAGTGCTCCATCAGTTTTATCTTCAACAAAGTATCTAAATAGAAGATAAACAAGATGCTCACACCTATAATACTTCTTGGAAGGAGTCCTTCAAATAGGCAAAAGAGCTCTAACATAGGAACAAGCATGAAAAACTTGTTCCTAATTTCTAGAAGGGACTTCTTTCTCTTGCTTATTTCAGATTTCTCTCCCTTTATCCTCCTTGGGGTCTTTATCTGGCACTAAAGGACCACTTTATGCAATAAAAGCATGACTTAAGAAACTCAAGAGTCTCCACACGACTTCGGAACGAGGGCGTTGGAGTTGCATCCTGGGTCCCCAAAGGGCCCAAGCTGCTCAGTCGCGAAGTCGCAAGGACTGAGAGCACTTTACAAAAACGAAATAGAGTAACAGCCAATCATAAAATTATGCTTAAGATGTAAATCAGGAAAAAAAAATAATAAAGCCACAAAACGTACCAGACGCAGGAAACATGCGAAAGTCTAGACCAAGTAGAACTAAAGATAATTGCAAGTATTAAAAGTAAACACGTACTCTGACTCGGTTTTCATGACGGAAAGCACTAGGAAAACAACACACTCCAAAACTGTCCCGTGATACGCAAACACAGATCCCCACAAGAATGAGATACGACAAGAGGAGATGCCAGAACAACTGATGGTTAAGAGGAACGCACTCTCCGTCCAGCCAAAGCACCACACTTTGCCCGGGCAGTTGTGCTTTACCGGAGAGGTGAAAGCCCCGAGAACGAGCAGCGGCTGCCGGGGCCCGGCGGGGACTCACCTCTCGATGAGCCCCTGCCCGACGCGGAAGCCCATGCTCTCCAGCTTGGTGGTGCAGCGCCCGTTCTCCTGCAAGATACAAGCGTCAGCCCCGGCCGCTGCCGGACGGCCCCAGGGAGGCCCCGGCCCCACTCACCCCTTCGCCCTGCTCGGCAGCGCGGTACAGCCCCGCCACCATCTCGCTGTGCAGCAGCAGGAACAGCGCCTCGTCCGCCATCGCCGGGGCCGCCGCCCCTTCCGGGCGGGCCCGGACACCCGCGGGAGCTCCCGGCCGAGGCGGGGCGGTGCAGCAGTGCCGGCCGGGCCGCTTCTACCCGCCGGGGAAGCGCTGGGAAAGGGGCTCTCGCGTTAAGGCTCTGCAGAGTCCACGGAATCGGGCGGCGCCGGCAGCCCACGATTCTGAGTGAGGGCCGGAGCCGGGGAATCAAACGCGCCCCTCCTGCGGAGCTGTCCCGCCCACGCTACTGCTGGAGCCAGGCGAGGCGCGCGTGTCACTGCCTTCAAGACAGCGCCGTGCCCCTGCCCGCCGCGGGGAGCCACAGAGCAACGTCGGCTGCAGCCAGGGAAGAGCGAGGTTTAAAGCCTCGCCGCCGCCCCGGGCGCCGTGACTAACGCACAGTGCGAAGCTTCCCTGCCACACCGCTCCGGGCGGGATGTTAGGGCAGGGACGGCCCCGGAACGCGCCGCCCGTTAGGCCGCCACCCCAGCCAGCGTCAAGTAACGCCCCCGTCTATTGGCTCGCCAGGCACAGCAGCCTCTGGTAGCGCAGCGGTGATTGGCCCTCGCCCGAGTCGCGAGCGTGCCGGCTCTCGGCCCCATTGAGACTGAGAGAGCAGGAAATGTCCCAGGTGGGTGGGAACAAGCGGCCTCGATGTGGTTTTCTGATTGGGCTATAAGGAAATAACTTTTGAGTTCTTATTAGTTCTGCGTCATGTCACTCTGGCCACCGCTTTCATTGATTCGTCCAGCTAGCAGGCAGAGCCTTCCGCTAATTGGGCTGCTGGGATGCCAGTCTGCCCCTGAGCTCTGTGATTGGTGAGCGCTTTTGGCGAGCCATCCTGGGGGGCGTGCTCTTTGCTCTCGTGCCCTGTGATTGGCTGTCAGGGTGGGCCAGCGGAGCGCGATTGGCTGCGCCGTCCCGGCCCGCGGTCACCGGAGTGGGCGGGGCCTGTCCCCCCTGTTTCCCAGCGCTGCCTCGCGCGAGGCCCGGCCAGGCCGCGCGGCGGGCGGGATGGCGGTGGCGGTGCGCGCGCTGCAGGAGCAGCTGGAGAAAGCCAAGGAAAGCCTCAAGCACGTGGACGAGAATATCCGCAAGCTCACGGGCCGGGACCCCAATGATGTGAGGTAAGGCGGGGAGCGCCAGGCGCGCCGCTGTCCCGCGAAGGAAGGGCCGGGAGGGGAGGGTACGCGCCTCGGGCCTGCAGGGCGGGCGGCGCGGAGCTGGCCCCGGGTCCCTTTGCAGGCCCTGCCCGCTCCGCTGGCACGGCGATGGAGGAACTCTGCCCCTGGCGGCGGGGCACGGCCGCGGAGCGCAGGACGGAACGGCCGCGGGCGCGTTGGGCCGGGCGGGCAGCAGCGCCCCGGGGGCCGGACGGGCATCACTAACCGGCTACCGTCTCTTTCAGGCCCCCTCAAAACAGGCTGTTAGCCCTCACAGGCCCCGGTGGAGGTAGAGGGCGTGGGAGCTTATTGCTAAGGTAAGGAGGCACAGAACGGACAGTGGAGTTTCATCCATCCTCTCTCTGGCAGTGCCATTGCGCTGGGTGTCTGTGTTCCACGTTTGCTTCCGCTGTTCGCTGCGATGCTGTTTGAATGAGCACCAGAGCTGCCCTGCAGGGCTTTGAGGCTTAAATTTATAGCGCCTTTTCATGCTGAGTTGCAAAAAGTTTAAATGGGTGGTTTTCCCCGACCTTCTTAGCTGTTAGGCTGAAAAATAAGGGGAAACGTCAAAATGAAGAGAGGTATTGTGTGGTGACTGGGACCTTGTTTTTGAAATCGTTCAAGGTCGGTTTCTGAGTGATTAAAAAACTGGTAGGTGCTCCAGGAGGGATTTTAAAATACATGTGAATAAAACCACATTCTAAAAGTTACTGCAGTTAAGATTATTTGAACACAACAGGATGCTTGTGTAGTGTAGCTACTCAGTTAAATAAGGGCAGAAATTCAAGGTGAGATTAGATAGTTCACAAGCAATGTGTTTGAACACTTCACTGCAGTACTAACAGTAAATGGTGATAGGGCTGAATAGAATTTATGTTTAATCATGACCATAAAGCCAAATTATAATTCAATTATGCAGACTTAAGGTGGCCTGGGGATCAACCTAACTTGGCCTCAGACCATAAGTGTTTTCTTTTTAGGCGTGGATTCTCGGATAGTGGAGGAGGACCCCCAGCCAAACAGAGGGATCTTGAAGGTGCATCCAGTAGGTGAGTGCAAAAACTGATGCAGCCAACTTGCTTTTCCAAATGAGAATTTGTAACAGTAAACCAAAAAATTATAATAACTGAGGACTTCCACTGTTTTCTTTGGAGGTTACTTATTCAAGACCTGTTGGGAACAATTTGGATGACAGCAAATCACTGTGGTGACATCTTTTTCATACCTTAGAGCAACATAAAGATGGTAGCAATAATAGAAAGATACAGCAATACAAAGATACTTGGAATTTTCTGGTTTTGTTTTGCATACAATCTGCTATAGTACGTTCTTCTTAGTAGTGACATTTGTTTGCAGTGAGCGCAAATTGAATTATGACTGAGACCTCCTGTTCAATAAATTGAATACAGGCAATGTGACAATGAACTTGGGTTTTGAGCTTTCACATCTGTATGCAAATCCATCAGATGTGACTGATAGTAATGAGTTTAAGTGCTGTGGGCACTTAGTGTGCAGTAGTACTTCTTGACCAAAGCAAGGCTTGCTTTGGAATTTTTGAGTTAGCAGAAAATGAAGCTGGGAAACAGGAGAGTGCTGTGCCACAAAGCTGAAAATGAGGGCTGAAAATAACTTCAACTTTAATTATTTATTTTAGGATTTATTTTATTTAAATTATTTATTTTAAGTTGTTCTTTGTTAAAGCCTTAGTTCATCCATGTCTCAAGTGGTAAGCCCTCTTCCTCTCTCCCACAGATATTTAGCAGGTAACTTAAATAGCATTTCCTGTTTAAGAAATTGTACCAACCTTTCCATGTCAATGCATTTAAATCTGTCTAGTGATCCTTTTATACCAGTAGCTGTTCCAGAGGTTCTGGAAAAGCACAAACATTTAAAAGAATGAATTTCAAATGTATTTTAAGAAGTCAAATATGGTATTTGTGGATTCTTCTGTTTTTATTACTCTGCAAGTTGTATTAAAATCTAAACTGTTCTGTCTCACTGATACTCATCACCAGTAGATTCTGTCTGTAAAATGTTACTAACTGGTTGTTGGAACGATGGGGAGATCTTTACCCAAATGTTGGTTCTGCTGACTAGACATGCTTGTATTTTTCTCATGCTGGAAGAGATTCCCTCCTAAATACCTGTTCTTTAATGACCACTGGCTTCTTCCTCAGGCTGGGTGGAGAACGTCGGACAAGAAGAGAATCACGCCAAGAAAGCGACGCAGAGGATGATGATATTAAAAAGGTAATTTATGGTAAATGGAGCTGTGCAGGAAGAAACCTTCCTGCAACATGATGAACAAAGTCATTTGTTTTTCTATGTTGTAGCCAGCGTTGCCATCTTCTGTTGTTGCTACCTCCAAAGAGCGAACACGTCGAGACCTTATACAAGATCAAAATATGGATGAGAAAGGAAAACAAAGGTATGTGGAAATCTCTTTTACATCAATGTAATACTTTTGAGTTCTGCCATAGAAAGTAGCTTTAGATTTAAAAGGTGTTGCACACAAGCTGTTGTGAATCAAAGATTATGTTGAAGACTTACTATTATGGTGTAAAATTTAATTTAAAAAGTATTCTCTGAAAATATTTCACAAGCAGCAACATGTGCATTGTTCACATAACTGACATGGATTCTACTTCTCAGGCCACCTGCAGGAACCGATTTGCTAGTGCTGTTTTAACATCATTTGAGTGAGACAAATGTCTGTAGCTTCACTGGTTGCTTAATGTCTTGCATTATTACAGCTGTCTTGCCTCATCATTTATTTTGTTGGTTGAAGGAGGGTTTTGGGTATAGTTCCTCACTCCCTCTGCCTCGTTTTTTTTAAATGAAGTAGTTTCATCATGTTTCTTTTCTACTACTATGACTTCTTGTTGTGTGTACAGCCTTGCCTTCATTTCGCCTGCTGCTTTTTCAATTCCTCCTATGTAGATCTCCTTTTTCCTATATTTTATTTTTCTCAGAGCTATTAAAATTCTAGCTGAAATGCAGCTCTATTGGTAAGAGGTGTTGGAAAATCAAATTTGCAACTGTGTTTGACCTCTTGGACTCCATCCACTTCAGACTGCAAGTCACTTGGTGCAATAATAATTACATCTCAAATAAACAGAAGAATTAGAACTGGAATAAGGAGCTATAGAAAGCTTCTCTGATAAGTGCCCACAGATTAACTGGCACAGAAAACTGGCACTTTGCTTGCCTCTTTAGTTATAACCCCACTTAGTCTGCTCTTGGTTCCATTACTAGGTTCTAATTGCTTCTTTCACAGAAAGACTTCCAAATTTCTTACTGAACTTCCTAGAGCTTCAGGCCCTAAAAGCTTGTTCCCTCAGAATTGTAGTTTTACTCCTTGTCAGTTCAGTAGTCTCTAGGGAGATGAGAAAACCAGTATTAGTCTCTATGAATTGTGATGGAAGGAGGTTCTTCAAGAGGACAACATCCACTGAACTCCTGATTTTGCTCAGTGTCTTCTGGGATGTCATTCATATGCAAGTGCATTTTCAGTGATCTCTGGCTTTCAATTTTTTATCTGTTCCTGTTTTTACTATTTAATATACTTTCACCTTTCCATGTGAGGTTTGTGCCACTGTAATGGAGTGGTACTTAGGGAAGACAGTAGCATTTCCGTTGTCACTTAATCAGGTAAAGGTTCAAGGCAAATAAAGAGAGTTGCATCATGTTGTAAAGACTTAATTTGGGATTGAATGAAAAGAAATAGAAGGAGAAAGTCAAGAAACTAGTTCTTGCTCAGAAGAAGGGAACTGTTGAAGAATTTTACTTCTTTTTCTCAAAACACCACCTGATTGGATGAGAGCATTTCTGGTTTCATCCCACAGTGCAGTGTCTCATTGTTGGGCAACTGTGGTAGATATGCTTTCACTCCCTTGTGGCTCTATTTCTCCTTAATAGTCTAAGCAGATTGTGGAGAGAGGAGTGTATGCTTTTTAGAAAACTCAGTTTGCTTCCTTATTGATAGCTCACACTGTGTTTACTTGACTCTTTTTTTCTTCAGTACCTTCTACTTTAAGATTTTTTAAAAATATTTCCTTAGCATTATTATTTCCAGATGAAAAATGTGCAGGCTTCCAGTTTTGCCACTGCTAGCTGTTCTGTGTTCGGATAAGAGCTATGTCTTACTTGTAAGCAAAATGATATGTCACTGTAAATTATATCCTGGACTCTTGGCACAGTCAGTATGTCTTCTATTGCCAATGGCCTTGGATACTACTGAGCTTTAAAAATAAGAATCTTTGAGGTGAAAAGTCTCTCTGATTATTTATACAAATTAAAATCTTAGTACTTGAACTGAATCTCAAATTTCTTTTTGTTGTGGGTTTGTTTTTTTTTTTCCAGGAATCGACGTATATTTGGCTTGTTGATGGGCACCCTTCAAAAATTTAAACAGGAGTCCACAGTTGCTATTGCTACTGAGAGGGTACTTACTTTAAATTCTATCAGATTGTAAATAATTAAGCAAAATTGTGGGGCTAATTTATTTCGAGTGAGAATGAAAGTTCCCTACAGTGTAGGTTGCAGGTGCTGCAAATTGGTGGGAGTGCATGTAGGTTTTTGTTTGTCTTAATGCATGGGAATGAGGGTGGGAGGCAGGAAAGGGGTTCTTACTATGACTTTATAACCCTATTTCTGACCTTTGTGGAAATAGAAAGGCAATGTTAAATGGAATTTAATCAGGTAACTATTTAAGAGGTCATTGGCTATTTCTGGGAATAATACTGATGCAGTATTGCTGAAGCAGTGCCTACCCTTGTGTGTTCCAGATGTTAAAATTATAACCAAGTATACAGAAATCTATGCTTGGTTATGGTATCTGTTTAAAAATGTCTTTCCTGTTCCAGTAGAGATTACCGGAATTTCTGATTTTAATAAATAAATGTGTGATTGTACTGAAGCAAAAGCTTTGCATAGCTTAGTGATTACTTCAAAAAACTTGTATATGGGATGGTGGTAACTTTATTCCTAGTGTGCCCTTTTAATTTGTGAAGGCTATGGTATTTGTTTACTATTGCACTAAATGGGTTATTCAGTTAACACTAATAACCTTTAGATTGGAAACAGTGTTTGAAAGTTTGAATTTCAGCAGTCCAGCTGAAGCAGATAGAAAGATTTAAACTTAAAATGTTTTCTGTATAGTGTCTGCAGAGATGACTCACGGTGCTAGTATTGATTACTTTCAGATTCAGTATTTGGGTGGTTTACCTAACTTGTCATGTGGCACATAAGACCAAAGTTCACTTTTGCCTGCTTGCATTAGAACAAAAAGCAATTTATCAGGATGGTCTAGTAACATGGAGCCCCTATCTAATTTATAGTAGTATGTGTTTGCACAAAGAGACTTTGAGGAGTTAGTGCTCCTTTCAAAATCTTTCTGAGAATCCATATGGAGATCTTTTTTTGTTCATACATATACACTTGCTATAAATCAAAGTTGAGGCCTGAGGAGTTTTACAACACAGCTATTTTGTTGTCCAGGCAGTAAATTCTGTATTTTTATTGACAATTATTGTACAATCTAAGCACATGACAGTCTAGGGCATACAAATAGCATTCCTGGATAGTAGTAAAATAAATAATTAGCAATGAATATACTGGAAATGTTCGCAATCTAATTTTTGTTAGTCACAAACACCAGTCTGCAGTCCTTCATTTTAATTCTGGAGGCGTTGACTTCTTTCTCTCCCAATTTACCTGATTTCCCTGATACCTCAAATACATGCTGTTTATTTTTCTGCAACTGGGGAAAAAACCTCAACTTGTTGAAGCTTATATTGAAAATTTAAGTTCAAACTGAAAGATAGTAAAGCACACAGAAATTCACAGGGCCCCATTACTGTATAGTTAAACCAACAAAAGATTAAGTGTCTGCAGGCAGTGACACTCTTTTCTTCCATTAGCTGTAGTTTAGGAGGTATTTCCTTATGTGTTTTTAGGAATGCCTTTAATGGCATAAATAATTGAAAATTTTTAAGTGGATCAAACTAGAACACTTTCTCTTGATGTAGGAAAAAATTTAAGATGGTATTTCATTTATTTTAGCAAAAGAGACGACAAGAAATTGAGCAAAAACTTGAAGTGCAGGCAGAGGAAGAGAGAAAACAAGTTGAAAATGAGAGGCGAGAACTGTTTGAAGAAAGACGTGCTAAACAGACAGAGCTGCGGTTATTGGAGCAAAAGGTTGAGCTTGCTCAGTTGGTGAGTTTTTGTTTTCTTCTTGATCTTTTTCTTGTTCAGACTGTTCTTGTGTATCTCAGGGTTATTTTCTTTCATTTCTCAGCAAGAAGAATGGAATGAACATAACGCTAAAATAATTAAATACATAAGAACAAGGACAAAACCTCATTTATTCTACATACCTGGCAGAATGTGTCCTGCTACGCAGAAACTGATGGAAGAGTCACAGAAAAAGATGAATGGTAAGTGATTTTTGTGATACAAAGGTCCTTGTTCTTGCCTCCCTTTGTTTGCTGTTCAAATTTCTTTTAAGTCTATGCTTAAATACATGAATCTCATGCTTAGGACAAACTATATTCTTACACTTCATTGTAAGTGGATATTGCTCTTTTTTTTAAGTGACTTATTTTTATATTGAATGGGATTTGATCCTCTTACAAGAAGTCAAAAGATGCGTAGGCATAATTTCAGAGGTATGCGTTTAAAACAGTCCTTTATATTCGCTTTAGTACCCAGATGTATCCAAATGCAGCAACTTCATTTTTGAAAAGGCAGATTCTGTGAAGACCCAAGGAATTGCAGGTGTTTACGAAGCATTTGAGAAGTATTTTCTTAAGCATAGCTTTAGAACTTCATGATGGTTTTTTTTTTCTCAATGTGTGTTCACTTCTATTTCACAGGATGACTATATTTTTCTTTTGGAAAACAATTTAAAATGCTCCGATTGATGGTAGTCCTACTGTTCTTTTTTTATTAAACTAAGAATGTATTGGTTTGGTTTTTTTCTTAGGAGCTTTTCTTCATTTTATGGGGTTGGGGGATAAAAGAAGGTAGCTCACCTGTTTGTCTGTCACCAGTATCCTGTAGGATTGCCTAAAATAATTAAGCTTTCTAAATACCAAGCTAGCTTTTTGCTTATTTTTACTGTCTTTTGTTTACCTTGGGAAGTATAACCTTAATAGATAAATACCAGCAAATTAAGGTATTATTTTGATATGATGTTGGTTGGTTTGATTTTAATGAAGTCAAAAAGTTTTTGTTAGCTTAGATTTAAGGCTTTATTGTTCTAATACTCAGCTGAGCTTACTCTCCCTTTGCTTTGTTTTCTTAAGGTAACTAGCAGTCTTTTTCATTATGCATGAATGGCTTGCTACTTCAGAAAGAATAAGGTTGCAGTATTTATATGCTGAGCAATTTGATAATTTACTAGCTCATAGTTAAAGGGTAAATAGACTTCAGTGTCTGAAGATTATCTTAACTATTATTTATGCATTTATTCTCTAGCCCTCTTTGAAAGCAGGAGAAATGAATTTGCAGAGCAGATTAACAAAATGGAGGCCAGGCCCAGAAGACAATCTGTGAAGGAAAAAGAACATCAGGAGGTGCAGAATGAAGAAAAGAAGGAAGAACAGAACAAGGAGCAGGAAGAGGGTAAGGTGGCTCAGCAGGTGGAAGAGATGGAGACAGGTAATCAGCACAATGATGTAGAAATGGAAGAGGTAGGGGAGGAAAAGGGAAAAATAGGTTCAGGTTCAGGGCATAGTGATGCAGAAAAAGAACAGGAAGAGGATGAGCAGAAACATGACACGGAGATGAAAGTAGAAGAGCCTACTGAGGTGAGGGAGAATGACAAGCAGCAGGATGGTCAGCATGAGGAGGTCACAGTTGTAAAAGAGGAAAGTGAAAACATTCAGCCAGTGGATAATGAGCAGGATATGGCTGAAATGAATGAGGCAGATAGTGTAGAACATGTAGAAAATGAAAATGGCAAAGAAATAGAACCAGAAACAGAGTGTGATGCTCAGCCAGAAAAATTGTCTAACGTTCCTTCTCCCAAGAAGGAGAAAGGTATCAAAACAGAAAATAAAGCTGAACTTGAAGAAACACAGGAGAAAACACCTGAAGCTCAGTCGGAATCTGTTGCTGAGGCTCTATCTCAGCCACAATCTGTGCCACTAGCACAGTCACCTCAGTTGTCTCAGTCCACTCAGGATACAGAGCCCCAGACAGACAAGGATGAAAATGCTGTGGTGTCTGTAAAGGTGGTTGAAGCCCAGGCAGAGCAGAATCAGACACTGAGTGCAGAAAGTAAGAGTAAGACTAGGAGTAGAAGCAGGGGTAGGGCAGGGAACAAAACTGGTCATAACCGTAGCAGCAGCAGTAGTAGCAGTAGCACTTCAAGCAGTACTACCAGTGCAAGTAGTTCCAGTACTGGCAGCAGTACCAGTCGGAGCAGTTCCACCAGCAGCAGCACTACAAGTGGGAGTACGAGCAGGGACAGCAGCAGCAGTAGCTCGAGCAGTAGTGAAAGTAGAAGTCGAAGCCGAGGCAGAGGGCATAACAGAGATAGAAAACGCAGGAGGAGCACAGACAGGAAGCGAAGGGATGCTTCAGGAGTAGACAGAAGTCACAAGTCCTCAAAAGGTGGTAGCAGAGATACCAAAAGCTCAAAGGATAAAAGTTCGAGATCTGACAGAAAGAGATCTATATCAGAAAGTAGTCGGTCAGGCAAGAGAACTTCACGGAGTGAAAGAGACCGTAAATCAGACAGGAAAGACAAAAGGCGTTAACAGAAGAGACCAAGCTTCCTTAGCCTAATCTTTGCAGCAGAAGATTATTTGAGTGAAAGGATTCCTTGTAAGGAGGAAGAGAAGGCTGCCTTAAGAATTGCATGCTGTAAAAAATCTTTTGGAAAAATGCAGACTGTTTACCAGGCATTCTTGTACTTTTTACATAATTTTGTAAAAGGTTACTTACCAAAATTATGTGAAGTTCTTGAAAATGTAAAAATAAAAGATTAACACTCCTTTGCATCTTTTTTTTAAATATCCTGTATTCATTAAGATCCTCTGTATATTTTAATAGGTAAACCTTTAAAGTAGATGTGATCATTTCTTCTGTATCATACTCGTTTGTTTTTTTTTGTAGAAATAAATGTGCATTTTAAATAAATTGTTTGAGATGTCCTGTTGACATTTAAATTCCCCATTTTAGACTATATGTAGGAAGGCAGTATTGCAGGAAATATAAAATTTTGCCTTTCCCCTCTATACCTTGCAAGAATGGGAATTTTAAGACCTAGTAAAGCAAATAATCTCTCTAGTGCTGGGTAGGAAGGCAAAGTAATTATTTGAATCTATACTTTTTGTTTTCTTCTGTAACTGCAAGCTCTTAGTCAATTCTGTCTATCTACCAGTTTTATAAAAATTTCTTATCCATAGGCAAGCAGTGATTAAATGGGAATGTTAACACTGGCCAAGGTAGCTCAAGTCAGTCTGGAAAACCACTCTTTACTTGCCTTCTGCAGGAGCTTTGATAGTATTTACATCTATGTTCTAGATATAGTTAATCTGTTCAGTGATGATCCTTGTTTTGATGGCCAATGGAAGAAAGACTTCAGCTTGCTTCTCAACCAGGATTCTTTTCGTTTTAGTTGCAGACTAATCTTTGATCCCTTCATACCACTAGGAATAATTACATTGCAGTGTTGGAGTTACCTGGGACTACCTAATACTAATGTTGTGTGCGTGCAAGAATACTTTCTGAATGTATTTAATAAAACTTAAGGTGGTGTAGTGTTATCTATGAAGGTGAATACTGGTTTTATATAATTTTGTATGGAAAACAATAACATCTGTTGCTTCGTTCTGTACAAGTGCAAATAAATGTGGCTTTGTAGACTACTTACTCTCTCAATGCCTATGCTCTTTTCTATTAACAGGTGTATTACCTTAGTCTTTCTACACTTAAAGTATGAATTGTACTTGCAGGTGGCAGTACCTAACAAGCTCTGTATCCAAAAGTATTAAGGGCTTTAATTGTTAACTGAGTATGAAACTAGTGTTGTAATCCATGCTGTCTTGACAGGAAGAGAATTGTGTTATCTGATACACCAAATCACAGACCAGGAAATTCTAGAAAGATTTCATGATGGAAGGACATGTAAGGTTGGTTTAGTGTGCAAATTGCCATATACATCCCATTTTTCCAGAAGGTAGTTGCCAAGCTGTAGCTTGGAGTGTGTCAGTTTTCATCTGAACTCAAGAGTAGTGGCAGATTTATGTGTTCTGAAATGCTGAATGTCATGACTTCAAGAAATGTGTCTAGTGAAGGATGGAGTGTATCACAAATAGGCAGTGGGAAAACACAGGCTTCCCTTTTCTCAAGGAGTTCTGATTCTTCAGTGCATTTGCCACTTCAATATCCCCTCTGCCTCTCTACAACACAGTAATTTTTATTCTTGTCAGTAGTTTCCAACAATGTTTCCTTCCCTTCAGGGAATGCTGTGGTTTAATGTGCCATCTTTTTTGAAGGACAAACAGAAGTTCAAATGCCTTATTTAAGATGTTAAACAATGTTCTACCAAAAAAACTTAATACTGAATAACTGAGTAAATGTTACTGGTCTACATGTTTTGACTAATTTCGCCTTTAGAAGCCATTTTAGTTTTTTCAATTAGTTATTCCTTTTTTGTAACATTGAATAATTTCAATGTTTCTGATTTTGAGCTTGTGTGATTCACTGTTGTGCATTTGCTGCACAGGTTTAAATGGCTGGTACTGGAGTCAGTGTGCAAATTTTCTGTCCACTGTTTCAGAGCAACATTTTAGCAGGGTTTATGAAAACAACAGGGTGGTGGATCCCGTTGCTGAGCTAAGGACTGGATTGTTTCAGGTTGTATCAGGTTATATTCTCAGCACCAATGTATTTTTGACTATGAAAATAGAGGAGCTTTGTTGCTGCATACAAAGCTGGTGATGTAATTGATAGTTCAATGTTTGTTAGAAGAAACTTACTACCATTGTTAAGCAGTGCCATTAATTGTTAGCATTCCTAGATCTAAGCAGTTCATTGTAACATGAATGTCAGTGTGTGATAACTTTCAAGTTTTCTAAAAGCTAAATACTCCAACCAATATTCCACTACAGAAATGGTGTAAGATGGTAGTGTACTATTAGCACCATAAAGCAGTAGTGTTTCTAGTAATTGTTACATTTTCCTTCAAGGTCCCCTCTATCCTGAAACAGTATCAGCTGTGGATAGGAATGAGACCATGAAAATAGCTGACAACTTCCAAGACTGAATTCGATGGAAAAGTTTGTATTTTCTGAGCATTTAGTGCAGGTAGATTAGGGACAGGAAATGACTGAAACATTTTCTTATCCCTTCCCCACAATGGTGAGTGGAGATCAAAGGAAAGATGTCTTGTTCTCTTTTCAGTAAGGTAAAGTGGACAAAGGAACAATAGTTTTCCCCCTTTTCTAAGAATGAAGTAGAGATGCTTTATGTGAGTAGGGAATACACCATGTATGCTCTATGCTTGTCTTTTGAAGTATTTCCATCAAATGCTCCCTTCCAGCTTTACGTATCATTTAGGAAGGCTGTTGGTGGTTTGGTTGTTTTAAAACCTTTATACCATGCACTGACTATACCACTACTTGCTAGTTTTTTCTTCAGCCCTGATGCAAAGATAAGCTGGAATTCTCCAAGAACGTGTTTTTTCCAAAATGGTCTACTTGGAGTTCTTGTCAGAGTAGATGTTACACAGATTGTTCATTGAATATAAGCTGAAACATGACTTTGGATTAAAGACATACCTCTTCAAATTCCTGTTCTTTAGGGTGATGTGTTTGTGCTTGGAACAGCTTCTTTATATTTTATTCAAAGGAAACCTGAACATAATTTTTCTGCAGACAGTAGGTATTAGAGAACTGAACAACCCCCCTCCAGCAAAATTAATTTCAAAACCAGTGCATTTACAAATAGATTTCTGGAATATCTTTGATTTCTCAGGAAAGTAATGGTCTTGTGATTAGGCCCCACATATAAGATTCAGGTTCAGGTGCTGATTTTATAACAATTATTGTGGTACAACAGGGTAAACATTTAATGCATTTAATATATGTCCAAGATCTTCAAAATGAGTTTGCCTGGTCAAAGAAGAATTTCTCTGAGACTACATGTATTTATGATGGGATCAAATGCTGCAGCAGTGGTGCATAAGTAATGTATAGAGATCTGTGTTATGGAGGATATTCAGTCTTGGGGTTTTTTCTCCTGGTTCAGGCAGTTTTTATTAAGTGAGAATATTCTATAATATGGCAAAATGCGAGGTGTTCAAATCTTGGAAATGTGTTCTCAAGATTCAAAGTAATAAAAGTCTTATCTTCCATGATTTTTTTGAAATGCACTGTCAGTTATCATGTTTGTAACTTCCTTGTAATGGAGCAATAGTGGCTTTTTCTTGCTACTTGTTATCCTGGTTGAAAAAGTTGGTTTAGGTCTGGGTGATAAATGACTGTTACCTGCTTAGATTGTCTAACTGGAAGAGAGAATTTTCTTCCTTTGACTTATTTCTTAAAAGATACTTGTTTAAAGAAACGAAATTTTTCTGGCATGACATTTGATTCAATGTAAAAGTCAATTTGTATTTTCCAAACATCTGACGTCAAGAGAACTATGTTGTTAAAAGTGCTTTAGCCGTGGAATGTATCATTCCACATATTGTGCAATATTCTACACCATGAAACTCTACATTCTGTGTGGAGCCCTTTGGTGCTATCCAAACAGTATAGCCAAAGCTGTGTATTCTCTTCTTATAAAATAGATATTAAGAGAACTTCTACCAACTTCTGATAGGCTTTGATCTTTATTATCAATGCAGATACTGAATACTCTAGGAAATGCAAAATGCAACATCTTCACTTCTGTAAAGCCATCCAGTCTTAAAAGAGCCATCCAGTGTGCCATACTACTGAGATTATTTCAATTACTCCATTAATTCTGATCCTTCTTTGAATTCTAGTATGCTTTAAGAGATGTCTGCCTTTCTACTTCAGTAGTTTCAGTTACTAAGGTGTCATTGCAAATAAAAATAGTTCCATTCTAATGAAAGTATTGGAAATAGATATTTTTCATTATTGTTGTTTAATAGTACTCACATTCATTGCTTCAGTTCTGCAGAACAGAAATTAACTGAAGTCTCACTCTATCTGCAATAAAGCTTTCAACTTTGTCCTTTGGAATCTAGCTTTAATAAACACCATGACTCTTTGACTTCAGTTCAAAGGTGATTACAAGTCATGCTTGATAGCCTATGCTATGCTATGTATAGGATTTGCACCCAAAGGAAAAGAATATTTGGTATGAATATGATTTATTATTGAAGTTGCTAGAAGAACAAAGAACAGAGATCAGTGTTTGTTAGCATTTAAGCCTTGAAGAATGCTTGTAGTGACTAAGCAACACAATGACCACTGCTCAGAATAACTTGAAAATTTCAAATGCAGTTTTAACTAAGTAGCTGAGATATTACCTCCATGCAAAGACTTGGAGTAAGTTTGGTATCCCTATGAAACTGAAGTCAGTGCCATTTTCAGAGCTATTTTCACAAATACAGTAAAATTGTACAGACCTCAAGATGTGGGTCTGATTGTTCTCCCCCACAAACCTACTTAAGTATGTAAATTTAGATGTCAGAATACCTCATTTTTCCATTTTTAGGTGAATGGGCTCCATGTTGCCAGGCTCAAAAAGAGACTGTTAACCTTTCTAGGCCCATTGTTGGGTTTTGCTCTGTGTTCTGTATTTGGTGTGCAACACTAGGAAAGACTTCTGACCAGCTGGATAAAAATGTCCTTTTTTCCTTTTTTATTCTTCTTTAAATTTTAAAAACACTTAGTCCTTCCAATATAAATTACTTGTATATTCCTTCTCACCAATCTGTTTTGTAGAGACTTGGCAATGAAAAAGAGGGGCAGCATTAAAGTTAGTCAGAAGTGACAGGGGGTGCTGTCTGCAGTGTATTCCTTGGTGCTCTCCGGTGGATTAGCTAACAGCAGAGACAGCTGGTGTAACAGGTCATAGGATAGGCTGCCTGACTATCAGGTCATGTGGCAAAGGAAGGGGCCAAAGTGTTAGATTGCAAGTGGGGGACATGTCGTCTCTGTGAAGTTTTTGTTTGCAGGCCACTGCTGGTTAAGGTGACCCTGGCTCATCTTGTGCCCTTTTTTGCTGGCTCTGTAGATCAGGCTAAGTACCAGTGTCTGGCAGGTTTGAGATGTGGAGCAGAAGGAAGGGGAAGCTATGCTGCAAGAAGGACACAGCCTAGGTTTGTGGAAAGAGAGTAGTGACCTCTGCATGAGTCATACTCAGGACTGTAGGAGGGGCAGGCTTACTAGGAACCATATGACTGTAAAGATCAGGTTGGGAAGGAATGCAGATTCTTGGGGCATTTTTAAGAAGGCAGGGAGAAGAGGCTCCCTCATGCAGGACAGTGAGAAAGGAAAAGTGAAGCTTTTTTTAATAGGTTAACAAGATATGTTGTGTTTAGGTAACTGAAGAAGTGGGACAATAATATGAAACCTTTGAAGCAAAGCCTGCTTCCGATGCAAGCAAAAGATGGAGGGTTTTTTTTTCACAAGAAGTCACATCTAAAAGAAAAAGAGTACAAAATTTAGGGGAGATTCTGATTAGACTGAAGAAAAAAATATTTCACAGTGAGAGCAATTGACTATTGGAACAATCTCCCCATAAAGTGGTGGATGCCCAAATGTTTAGACACTTCTAAGATTCATGTGGACCATCTTAGACCATGCTTTTACCAAGAAAAGTTGGACCAGATAAACCTTAAGGCCCTCTCCCAACCTGGCATTCTGATTCTCTGCAGGTTTTCATTTATAGCAAAACTTCATGCCTGTACAGCTATTGTACATCTCCCTGCATAATTACTACTTTATAGCATAACATATTTGAGAAAAAAATTATTTATAACTACACATTGGATACTAGGTTGCTAAGAAACAGGGTATTCTTTACAAAGCAGGGCATGTCACTTGCTTAGCTTTGCTATATTGCTCTGTTGTGATATAGGATGCAGAGATAGCATATGGATTTTTTAGTTGTCTTACAAGCCTGAAAACTGCCAGGCACCTTTAAGACTTTGGAGCCAAGTAGGTATTCCCCATGCTAAAGGATGGATTGTACTTGGATCTAGTGCATGAGAAAGCTACAAAAGAATATGTGGAAAACATTTCTGTTCTAAGTTCCCATTGACCAGCTATAAATTATCTAAAACATATCAGTGCACAGAAAATAAGTAGCTAATTAAAGAAACAAACAAACAAAGCCAGAACACTCTCAGTAGCTAGGTTAGCATTAATGCAAATCAATATAAGCATAAAATTGATAGTTCATCTATCATATTAAGGGTATAGAGATTGATAGAAAATAACACCCCCTGCATTCCAGCTGGTCCGTAGAGATCAGAGGGTCTGAATGTGGCTGGGCTTGATTTATGATTATAATCAATTTGGCACTATAGGTCTGGTTGTGTTCAGTAAGAATTTTCAAAAGCAAAGATTCACAACTAGTGCAATTCACCAATCCAAAACTACAGGTCAAACTGTGCTCAGTAAGAACCTTCACTGTCCCAGATTCACACATAGCACACATCGTTTGGTTTATTGAAACAACAGAAACACAGACTTGGAATTGCTGTTGATAAACCAGCACTAGATGTGACAGAGCTCTAACAATAACAATAATATTGTGTTAGCCTAGGTAATAACAATAATCCTATGCAGAAGCTTACCAAGCAAGCATCCCTGCTTGTGAAGAGAGACAAGTAACCCACCAACTGACCCCAAGATCTTTTTGGTCTTTTGCTAAGTACATGAAAATTCTATCTGGCTTACATACAGCCCCATCTTATTCTCCTCCTCCTTCTTTACATGTAGCATATACCTAAGTGGAGGATTGATTAATATAGTCATGTATGTGGTAGCATGTACTTCAATAATCTTATTAGCATTCTCAGGGTGTGTGCTTTAATATTTAAATATTTAAACCCTTACTCTGGCAAAAGTTATTTTCTTGCCCATGGTGTCCTTCAAAGTTCTAGTCTTATGACTTTGTTCTGTTCTGTTCAGTTCTGCAGAGCCAAAACAGGACGATCCTATCTCCACAGGGCCTCCTCCTTTGACCCACTCATCCTTTACTGATGTCAGCTATGCAGAACTCCATCTGTAAAGATAATGTAGAAGGAATGTGGTGTAGGCTGTAGATAGTAGGCTGTCTGTCAGAGTCTTAGCCCTTGCCAGGCTTCTTGGTCATCACACTACACCATTTTAAAATCAGATGAAAGAGGTACATTAAAAATGCATTCATGATCCAGAAATAATCCTAATACAACTGCTGTTAAATTTCCCCAGGCACAATCTTCTACAAACTCAGTACAGAAGAATCTATCTGATAGAGGCTAAATTTTGATTTGACCAGAACTACCTTCTTTGTATTCAAAACATCAGCCTAGCTATCAGAACATAGTTAATTATTAATGCGTGTGTATAATCAGGACACCTGACTCTGCAGATTGTTAGCAGGTTAGCATAGAGTACTTCTGTTTAAGCAGATCAGAGAAGGAAAATAGGATTGAAAGTTTACTTGCAATGTTTTGTTAGGCTAAGAAAAATGTAGAATATTCTTGCTAACTGCACATCAATGCAGTTTCCACACTTTCAGTGCATTCTGGATTTAATCTAAAATGTCAAGGATCTTGGATCAGAGAATTCTGTTGTTAGTAATTTCATTTTCAGCAAGTGTGCAGAGTACAAAGGTACTTTCAGAATGGAAGAAGTGTGGTGATCCGGAATGTGAGAGTAAGTAAAAATTTGTTTTTTTCAAAGGGTGTCTGTGGTGTATATGCAGCTATTAGGAATCATAATGTCAAAATTAGCAATGAAACAGACTGAAAATGAATAGCCATAGCAAATGTTTGTTGTAAATATACTAAGTTTAAGAGCAATAAGCTTAAACTTTTTAAACAAAGAGAGAAAAAAAAAAGACTAGCAGGATTGTTGTGTAAGGTTATACAGATCAAAGTTCAGTAAAAATACTTTTGAATAGCTAGTTTTCCCCAGGTGTCCCCAAAACAGGCAGTATAAAACAGCTTTAAAGTATTTTAACTCATTCTTTACAGGTAAAAAATAAAATTAAAAAAAATAAATAAAATTAAAATGGTAAACTGAAAAAGAGGACTTTTTGTCATCTGATTATAGTACATTCATAGCCCATTCTGCAGAACTCAAGGGGTTTTTTCTACTGTAAGCAAACTGGTTTGGGATTTATTTTGTAATCCTCCTTACAAAGCACTCTGTCAATAATTCCTCTTTAATTATTTTTTCTTCTTTAACATGAAGTAAGTGCTGTAACTAGCTACATGGTTCTCAAAGAGCAAGTAACTCTGCAGGAAGCAGTGCCATTGAATCACAAGTGGGCAAATAATGTCCTGTTTATTATCCACTGATTACCACTGTGAAACCTGTCATAATCATAGTCGAAGCTATTTCTAAGCTGTTTCCATTGGTTTGTAGACTTAAGTGTTGTATTTTCAATGTATTTTCAATCTTCCACTTCCCCTGAAGTAGTGGTTTCTTTGGGGAGACAGGGGTGGAGACAAAGAAAACTTAAAATAATTCAAACTGAATTGGAAACTTCCATTTTAACAATATGTGTAAGGTTTATATTCCTAAAATTTACATATTTTCATCATAAGATAAATGTATTCAAAATAGAGGACAAAATCCCTGAAATAATTACTAGATTTAACTTAGAATTTCTAAAATATAAAATTATAAATATGCCTAGGAAATACTTTTTAGCTGTTTAGATCTAGTTTAGCAATTGAATTTGCTAATCCTGCATACATCCTTTTAATCTAAGCATTGAAACCTTGGATAACAAGCACTAGAAAATGTCCATATAGGACAAGAGCTTTTCCCCTTGATATCTGCAGTACATAGGAAAGAAAACAAGACAGGACTGCTTTTTGCGTTAGTTGATTTCCACTTGATGATATAAATGGATTAGTATCATAACGAAGTACATACATTAAAATGTTTGCTACTGCAATTCATCAGTATTTGATGTATATCATATTTCTTCAGTAACCTGACTTCAGACAAAATGGATGCTGTATTTGTTTATTTCTTTCCATATATTATTCCAGAGGCAATGAGCCGAGTTCAAGCCACTACCGACTACTTAGGGCCTGATTGCCGGTATCTTAACTTCACAACAGGGGAGGAGATCATTGTATACTCCAAACTTTCAAGGGAAAATGAAAACTTGTGGACAGGAAGTGTAAGTACTTCAATCCAAAAGACTTTCCCCATAAATATTTCAGATATAGCGTAACAACCGCAGTCTACTTGCTTCCAAGGATCTTCTATCTCTTTTGGAATACTAACCAGTCATAGATCAATACGGTATTTGGGAGATGGGTCATTGTTACTGTCTTTATACAGAAAGAGAAAACCAAATCTTGGCAAAGATCACTCACAGAGAAACAAAGTCAAGATCAGAATACAAGTTTTCTGTTTCCTTCATCTTATCATTTGGCTGTAATGATTTAATCTGGTTTCCTTGAAAACACTCAGATCTATCAGGTCAGGTTCCTACCTACAGGTCTGTGGGTAAAACATCCAGTACTGGGACCTGACTTCACAGTTCAGTGCTTAAGGAAAGTTCCCAGGGAAGCTATCGTGCATATTTAATGACTTGGAACAAGTGTCAACGAAGGTAGAACAGTCATTTAAGAAGAAATGGATGTGTTGATCCAAATCAAGTTTTACTGCTAATAAAACTGTGTAGTGCTTCAGAACTACAAGACATTAGTACATTTTTTGGGTGTTGTTTTTTTAAATGTAAATAATCTGTCACATTTATTGCTTAAAAGTGAAAATCTGTCTTCCTTTTTTTTTGTCCAAGCATATCTTTGCAGGTACCTCACTATTCCTAGCTTTCCAAGATGTATCCCTCCCTTAAAGGCTATCTGCAATGGTTTGACGTAAAGACAGCAGTGGTTTCTTGGCCAGAGGGACTTGATTCTTCTGGGCCCTATCATTCTTTTATTTTCTGTGGTGTTGCCATCTCCATTGTCATTTTCTCTTGAGGTGCAGCTAGTCTTATATCTGAATTTCATATCCTACTTTTCTTCTAACTTAATATGGGTCATTAGTTATTAAGGCATGACATTTTTCCCATTTGAGACAATGGGAAATTTGCAGCCAATTTTAGTAGGAGCTGGCTGCAACCATCAGTGCACATAGCACTATCTTCAGCTGAAGCAGTTTTAAGGCTACTGCTTTGGTACTGCACAAACGCATGTTCATAAAAATAACACAGAATATAATAGTATGGAGTAATATACTTCCCTTTGCATTCTGAAATAGCAAGGGGAACACTTCCATGAAGGAAAAAAACCCCAATCTTCTAACAAAACAGAATTAAGGAGATAGGGGGCTGTTCTATAAACTTTTTGTTCACCCATACTTTTCCAGCACATATTCAAGTACCTAACATATATATCACTGAAATTTAAATGCTCTTATTAGTTTTCTCTCTTTTACAGAAAGGAAAGGATTTTGGATATTTCCCAAGAGATGCTGTGAAGGTTGAGGAAGTTTTAATTGGAGAAGAAATTGAAGTGCTCACTAAGGTAAACCAACATCACCAGATTTTCCAATGTAGTTTACAACAATTAAAAATCTAATATCCAGTTAGAAATTCAACTGTTGATGAATATTTTATTTCAGATTATTCAAAATGTGTTTTTATAATTGTTCCATTTGCATATTTATTGTTCTCTAAAATAATTTTTGTGTAATTAAAGATATAGAGCCTTAAGAAATAATATAATTAATTACAGTTCTTTGTGAAAAGTTATAACAGAAAGAACGATGATATATTTTGCTGCACTAGATGGTGATACAGAAAATTACACATTAGAACACTTTAAAAGATAATATTATTCTTTTAGGAAACTGATTTCCTTTGTCTTCATGAAGATAAGTACACTTTTGAAAATGAAGATAATGCATTATATGATCACAACAAAGAAAGTGAATATTCATTGTCTGATGCAGAATCAAAGCTGCATGAAAATGAACTCTTAAAATATACAAGAGACCCTATACAAAATGAAGAAAGAACTGAATCAGTTTCTGAAAATGACTCAGAGGAATCTCACATTCAGGAGTCTGTAAACAAAAAGTTGGTTAGAAAAGATGATACTGAAGAGCCACAAATGCAAAAGAGTCTCCTAGTAGAACCTGTTCAAACTCAGTCTAGTTGGATTTCAGGATGGTTCACCACAGAAAGTGAAAATGATGAAGAGCCCTTAAAAGCTGTTACTGAATCTTCAGAGGCAAATAAATACCAAGGCAGAAAAATAGAGGTAGCAGCTGAAAATGATTTACAGGAGCTAAATTATAAGGAGGAACAAGAACCCCCTGCATCTGGTTGGTTTCAAGGTGGACTGACAAGCTTTCTGTATTTTGGTGAAGAGAATGAAGATGTTGATTTGGCATCAGAAAAAAATTATCCACAAAACCATGATGTCTCTGGTGTGCCTGAGCATTCCAATACTGAACAGGAAACAACAGTCACCCAGCTATTGTCAGAACAAAAGAGTGAAAGCCAAGAATCCGAATCAAATTGGTTTAATTTGGGTTTAAGTGATGTTCTTAATTTTGGCCATGCTGAGGAAGCTACAATTGCTGCAGAGGACCAGAGAAGGAGAGAAACAATAGATCAAGCAAATAAGAATGAGGAAGAGCAGACTTTTGACCAGAAAGAATTACATATGAAAGATTCAAAGGAAACAGTTAATACGGTGACAGATGAAGACAAGAATTATGCACAAGAAATAACAGATTCAAACAGTAGCAGGCCAAATCCTGGGGAGATACCAGCAAGTGCACATACTCTTAATGACACCAAAACCACCTCAAGTAGCACAGAATCATCTTTTGATACATTAACATGTGACAAACAGACGCCAATTGAACCTTACAGTTCAGAAGAAAACTTGGTATCAGAAAGCCAACTGCTGAGAAACCCTGAAGCTGAAAAGAAAAATCAGGAGTCAGAATACAGACGTGGCCAATCAGGTTGGTATACAAATATCTATAATAGTTTTATTAATTATAATAGGGACAAACATGATAATCAACAGGAACATTAATCAATTGCATCAAATTTCTTGTTCTCATGACCCCCTCCGAATTGTGATCCCTCGGACATAAAAAATACAGGAGAAAAGCCTGGAGTATCTGAGCCATTGCTTCTCTTTTAGTCATTTTGAGACATACTGAAGTTTCTGAGTTCAACAGCCAAAGGGCAAGTACAGCATTATGGGGAACTACCAGGAACTACTAATAATCATCAAGAAGACCTCATGTGACAGTGAACTGAGGCCTAGTCTGGAAACACCCAAGAAAGACAAACCAATCAAAGGTTACAGTGTAGGAAAAAATTCAGCATCCAAAAGCTATTTCAAAATGGATAGTACTCTAAAAGATGAAATTTGGAAATCAGAGAATAAAAGTGTCTCACATCAAATATTTCAGTCAGGACATTTTTAATGATGAACATCATCAGGAATCTGGGGAGTTCCAAGAGCTTACTCCAGACCAACCTTTCTCTCCTCATCCCTCATCAAATGGCCTCAGTTTAACAGGTACCAAAACTTCCAAAGAAACTGGCCATTTGGAAGAATATGGAGTTTCAGAATGGAGGGTAAAAACTGCTAGCTGAGAAGAACTAAGCTTCCACAATAAAGAAAGACCTTGGCAAGCCTTGATAAAATAACACAGGGAAAAGAAACTGAAGGCACTTCAAATCAGGAGGTTAAACACAGTGTATCAAGTAACAGTAATGCAAATACCTCCAAAGAGATTGATCTTTCCTTGTCAGCTGGCAGTGCAAAGTAACAAACAGGGCAGTGGAGAAAAAAATTCAACAAAATCTACCAAATGAGCAGAAGACTGGACAACTCTTGATGGTCTTGCTTATAGCTTGTCAGAGAGAAGCAATAAACTGAACAAATTCATATAAATGTGCAACATCACCAGGAAGGTGGAGGAGAACTAAAACAGGAAGATTGATGTTCTCAGCATCAGTTTCTGGTAGCAGAGAATGGACAGTCTTAATCTAGATCTCAGAAAGAAATATAAAAATCACCTGTGATATAATAAAACAAAATATTAATTTGCATCCTCAGATTTAGGCCTACCAATTCAAACCACCACGACAGTGCAAGATACAAAAGCACAGAAAATTAATCTGAGTTTTGAAAGGCATACTACTTCAAAAAACAAATTAATATCAGTCTTCAGCCGAAATCATGTCAAAAAAACTATTTATAAAGAAAATTTATTGAGAATAAAAGCAACAGTCAGGTGATATGAGTCTGACCAAGTGTAAACTTTTACCCTTTGAGCTCTCTAAAATAGAAGACATTTTTAAAGAAAAAATAAATAGACAGCTAGTGTCTTCTAAAGCCATTTAACTAGAAAGCCAGACTGCTATTAAAAAACTGGATTAATTAAATCCTGGCAACCTGGGATTGCTCATAAACCTGGTTGATAGAGCAGATGTTGAAAAAGAAGATAGTGTTGTAATGGAAAGGATGAATAATGCTAAACAAAAAATTGCTGCTACTAAAACTAGTTAGGAAAAGAAAAAAATAAAAATTCTGAAAAAAAGAGTCAAAATCCAGAAATACAAATAATAGCAATTATATTCCAACAAATAATCCTAAGAAGGATTTCAGTAGCATTTTTACCAGACCATCAGGGTTCTTTGCAAATATATTTAGTAAAACTAACAATTAAGCCTGTCAAAAAAAAGTCCAAGCATACATGTTTGGTCAAAATACCCAAATGAAAATAAAAGTGACATTAGGACTAGTACACTTGAACACTGCTCAGAAGAATGAGAGGAAGTTGAAAGGAATCTGAACAATGTAAGATACTATTAAATATAGAGAAGGTGCAGAAAAAACCAAAACCAGGTAAATATTGTATGATAAACAGATTTACCAAACCCATTAATTACATTTCAACAATTTTATTTAAATTAAAACAAGATGTTAAGCAACTCTTAGTGTATCTCTGTGATGGAAGCAAACTGCTGCAGCAGCACCAGCAATTTGAAAAGATTCATCGTGAAATCACAGCTTACTCAACTAAAGATAATGCTATGTGGAGGGAACAGGTCATTGTGTCTGCACAAAGGGGGCACAATTTGGACACTGACCAGGGAAAATATACAGAAAAAAGGAATGTTCTTCTAGAGCTGCCAGAGCTTTTGTCTGCTTTAACAATTAAGTGTCCTGCCCAAATTGCAGCTAAAGTTACTAGAGTAATGTTTCACTAACAAAGATTTAGTAAGAACAAAATATCCTTTGTTGGCAGAAAAAAACCCACAACACTGTCTCCTTCTGGTGATTTAAAATGAAGAGGGAGTGAGCCCAACTCATACCAGTTAATGACTGATTTATGATATTTCAAGGATCTGATAATATGAGTTAATATAATGGTAACAGTTTAAGAGCAAATTACTGGTCTTGAACTGCTGGACTACTTCTGATGTGTATCTTTGGCCAGTACTGTCTTGAAGCATATGATTAAATTAAACAATTTGTAACTCTTTTTTTTTTTTTTTGCACGTTGTGGGGTTTCTTGCAAGCAGTATCTTATTGGCTTCAGGCAATTTACACCAAGTCACTAAAACTGAGGGAGCCAGGTGCCTTCAGTCATATCTCTGCATGAACATGCCTGTGGTTTCTTGTATTTTGCAGGGAAGCTTGATATATTGTGGGAATTTGTTAAGCTTTAACCCTACATGGCATTTTTAACTGTTCTCCCTCTAAAGCTTACCCCACTTGTATTTGGATACAAGAAAGAGACCTCCCAACCCTGGCCAGGGAATCTACAAACTAACTATCAAAACCAAACATATTTTTTCCTGAACACTGACTTTTAATTACTTTACTAAAACGTAAGTTTTGCTTAAAGGTCTGTCCTTCAAATTCTGAGATCATTATTTGTATAGTGTTTATTAAATCATAAATCTGTAGCACATTTACTCTCACACCCTAGTGTTCAGCTTTAAATTGAGGAAAAGAAAACTAAATAATCTCTGTAGAGGTTAATACTTTATAGGAGTAAGTTGAATCCTCTAAAAATAACCATGATTTCCCTTCACAATTATGTGCAGGAGTACGCAGAAGAAAGCTACTAGAAGAAACACCAGAGAAGGAGCATGACATGTATGTAGCTGTAGACAGTGAACATGACAGTGACCAAGATTCAAAAGCAACAGCCATTGCTTCAGTAAATTCTGAAACACAAATGGACAGTTCAGGACCTGACTCTGAAGTTGATGTCAAAAAGCCTTTCTCTGATGCCATCCAGAACTATGTTCCAAGTAATGGTAAGTGCTAAGTTTCTTAATTTTAAGGAAAATAAATTTCCAATCCTAAAAAAAAAGCAAAACAGATAACAAGGAAACCAGTAGGGATTATATGAAACTGACAATAGTAATGTAAACCCTCTTGTTTTGTTCCTTATGATCAAACCACAAGGAGGCTGGATATATCAGATACTTCTGTGCTTGAATGCTCTTGAGATCAGAGAAACAATAAAATCTACATCATCAGCAGTGATGATCATCATCAAAATGGTAAGAATTCTTTCTGTGATATAACATTGACATTAGTGCAAATTTAAGCCAGCTATAAGTTAAGTTCTGCAATGAAACTCCTAAAAAAAAAAAAAAAAGAAAAAAAGGAAAAAAAATCCTTTTAAATAAACCCTCTGCAGTTCCCTGCTTCCGGGGTTATCTGATGCCAAATGAGACAGAGCACAAGAAAATGTTAGGTCAGCTGCTCATCATCTGCCTCTCTGCAGTGCAGAATCTGATGAACTTAGGGTGTGAGGATTTGGGGCTTTGTTTTGTGGGGTTTTTTTAAACACCTGAGTGGTGTTTTTAAATTTTTGTTTGGTTTTGTGGGGGTTTTTTTTGGTGGGTTTTTGTTGTTGTTTGGTTTGGGTTTTTTGTTCGTTTGTTTT
>VXBB01008391.1:153718-198606 GCA_013399915.1 Illadopsis cleaveri
TGGTGTGTTCAGTATGTTATTTCAGCATGAGGTTGGTTGAACAGGTTTTTCTACCAAACAAGTTTCCTACCAGATAATCAAGAAATGCTTACTACTATTGATTCTTCCAGCAGTGAATTGTATAAGACAACTCAAAAGAGAATTTTCCGTAGTAAATTCTCCGTACTTAAATTGGCCAACAAAAAGGCTGGAGAGGCACTTTTTACAAGGGCATGTAGTGATAGGACAAGGGGGAATGGCCTTTAAACTGGAGAGAATACATTTAGGTTAGATAAGAGAATGAAAAATCTTTACTTTACTTGTTTGGATGATGAGACACTGGAGAAAGTTGTCCAGAGAAGCTGTGGATGCCCCATCTCTGGAAGTGTTCAAGGGCAGGCTGGAGGGGGCTTTGGGGAGGTAGGTCCAGTGAAAAGTGTTCTTGCTAATGGCTGAGGGGTTGAAACTAGTTGATCTTTTAGGTCCCTTTCAACCCAAATTGCTCTTGTGATAATTGATAGTCTCAGAAATAACAGGTTTCAGAGATTTATCTGTTGATTTTCATGTCTTGTTGGAACTTCTTTCTTTTTTTCTTTTTTTTCTTCACTTGGTAAATCTATCATTTAAAAATCAAATGCTGCTGTTAACCATTTTCACAGAGTTTTGGAAAAAAACTAGATATACAAGCCCTGGAAGTAAACAATGTCAACATGTAATGTCTGTTTCTGTGGATAATATTAACCTCTTTTCCTTTAGCTGAAAATTTTTACTTTACTTTTCAGGCTGTGGCTTCACTGCCTGAAGATATGAGACCTGGCCCTGATCTGTATGGTTTCCCATGGGAAATCGTAATTTGTGCTGGTATTGTTGGAGCCTTGACAATTCTTTTGTTCCTGTACAGAAGTTATCAATCAGTAAGTGTTGTGGTTCAATCCCAGATAGCAACTAAGCACCACACAGCCACTCTGGCTCCCTCTGTCACGTTGGAATGAGGGAGGACTAAAAGCTAGAAAACTCGTGGGTTGAGGTGAAGACAGTTTAATAGGGGAAGCAAAAACGGTGCATGCAACAAAGCAAAACTGGAAGCTGATTCACTGCTTCCCATGGGCACACAAGTGTTCAGCTGTCTCCAAGAAAGCAGGGCTCCATCCCATGCAGCCCTCCTCTAGAAGACAAACTCCATCACTCCAGACACCTCCCTTCCTCCTCCTTCCCCTCAGCTTTATGTGCCGCGCATGATGTCAACATGGTGTGGGTTATCCCTCTGGTCAGTCAGGTCAGCTGTCCTGTATCCCCTCCCAGCTTCTTGTGAACTGCAGCCTCCTTGTGGGTGAGGTGAGAAGCAGAAGAGGTCTTGACTCTGTGAACATTGCTCAGCAATAACTAAAACATCTCACGTGTTATCAGTGCTTTTCAGCACAAATCCAAAGTATAGCCCCATACCGGCCACTGTGAAGAAAACTAACTCTGTTCCAGACAAAACCAGCACAGAAAGTGTTCAAGTAACTTGCAGATACGTAAAGTGCATTAATAGTTTGCATTGAAGTTGTTAGCCTTCCCGTACAAGATATATAAAGCTTCAGAGTTTTAAATCTATTGTGATTGAATTTAGAATCTCTCTAAAATTTAGAGAAATTGAAAAGTCTGTTTTGTCAAGATAATAAGTGTTTGGACATGTAGAGAGTGACTGTTGTAAGAGGAAATGCAGTGAAACTCACTGTAGTAAGGCTTTCTTTTTTCTTTTTAATTTCTACACTGGACTTCCAAAATCAGCCCTTAAATTATTTTCAGAGGATACAGATGTCTTCCCTAGGGTGTATGTATTGCTGTGTGTATTGATACCTCTGTGACTAGCCTGGCTACAGCCAGAGCAGCTCAAGTCTTTCAAGGTATTGTCAACAAAAGCAATCCACATGGTTTCCTGTCAAGGGAGGCATTTTAAAACTGTTTGGACAGTGACACCTGGGTTCTGTTTATTGCAACACTGGAACACTGAACCAATTTAATTGCATGCTCTTTGTGAGCACTAATCTGATGACTTTGAGAACTGCAGTACTGAAACCTTTTAATGCACAAATCAGATTACATTTTTGAAGTAATGTCTATCTTCTCTTGAGAGTAAGTAAAGATCTGAGTAATAAAAGTTGCCTACTGTACTTTCCCTGCTATGGAAATGGGGTCAGTATCTGTAATTCAGTATTCTAAATTTCTTCCCATTTTTCACATACTCTCATACAGACAATGTGATTTTCATAGTAGATGTAATGTTGTTTATGTTTTAAGACTGGTTGCATAGCTGTGTAGTTTCTCAGATATGAGCAACTGCATTTTTAGGGTTTTAACATCACTAACCTTGTCTGTGAGGGGATCTGTGTTTGTGTAAGTTATTGTAACCATAATTTGGTCATAGCTTTTGTTCTCTCAAGGCATCCCTCTAGGCGATACAAAAGGCATTTGAACTGAAATCATGCAAGCAGCTGACCTGGTATTGTTTTTCTGCTGCAAGTGTCACTTAAGGCATGAGATATTACAGAAGTTATTGATAGCTTTTTCAGTCATCCTTACTTAGAACTGCACTGACTGCTCCTTGAAGAATTGGTAGTTACTGAATAGTAATGGAGTAACTAAACATCCATTGGGGATGATAGAATGAAAGTATGCTTAGAACATTCTTACCCTTTTTTAATTATTTGAACTCCTTGGGTTTAAATGAGGAGGAAACAGGGAAGATCTGAGGGGCCCATTGTTACATTAGACACATGACCCAGGCCCAGCCGTGAGGGAAATGCTGTGTTGTAACAGTTTTGTGGGTTCAGCCAAGTTCTGCTTCTCTCATACAGGCCATTTGTGACATTTTGCCCTGCAGTTTGTTGGTTTTTGGTTCTAGGGCGCTAGACCCCATGTGGCAGCTGCTCACTGGGCACTTGAAGGATGCCCATTGGGTGGTACCTTACTGCAGCTTTAACTGTTGTGTGTTGTAATGTGTGGGAGATCTTTCCCAATAGGAAAACTGAGCTCGTGTGTGGAGCTTCCCCCTCCCTTTCCTACTCTTCTGACTGTGTGTGTCCACTATGGGGCTTTGTGTAGGCAGTCATGGTTATGTGATGAATATACAGAGGTATGTTATTAAAGTGGTTCAGGTGAAAACTGATCTCCTTCCCCTCTTTTGTCTGATAAGAGCGGGAGAAGAATGGGGCGAACACACAGACATGGAGGGGTGAGAGCAGAGTATATGATTGCCTGTTTTTAATAGAAGCCCGTATTTATAGCCCTTTTTTAAGTTCCATGGTTGAACTTGGCATGGAATCACAGCATAAAAGATTAGTTTTCAGATACTATGTGAGAGTAATTGATCAGACATTTTCAGTATTTATTCTCTTTTTTTTCAGGTTAGAAGTCGACTTTATGTAGGTAAGCTTATTTTTGATATTTCATTTTTCATATTTCTTTGGAGTATGACTTTATTCTTTCTTTTTGCATCTTTAATTATTTGAATGATGCAACATTTGCTTGTCTTTCACTTTTTAGGAAGGGAAAAACAGCTTGCCAATAAAATTGCTGAACTAGTTGAAGAAAAATGCAAAATTCTTGAAAAACTCAGCCTCTGCAGAAAAGAGGTAACAGTGCTCATTTATTGCTTTCAGATGTGTTGTAGAAATGGATTCAATCAAGTAAAGTATTAACTTTTCTAGAAGTAAGATGTTTTAAAGCTTTCAAAGGGATTCTTCACAAGCTTTTTTCTGTCAGTGCCTTTAAGAGCAATTAAGGTGTTAGGAAGTTCTGCCTTTAAACTCTCAACACAATTTATTTCACTGGAAGCAACTTCAAAATGTCTTTTTCTGGTTTATATCACTGGGATAGTGTAGTAGGGTTAAGGCTTATCTGATTTCCAGCAAGGTGCATTTGTAAGTATTTAGGTAATGTCTGTGTTTCAGACTAGACCATTGCAAATTAATGCTAGTGTTTAATCAATTATTTACCTGTATTCTGACATAAAGTAATTCCTTTTCAGTTTGAAGATTTACAGTTATCTCTGAAGGATGGTAACACTATTAAAGAATCAACAGACACATCTTTTTTTGAGGTAAAAAGATTAATGGAAATTGTTATTTCTATAATATAAGGCAGTATTTTAGGAAAATGTGGCATATAATAAAAAACACCCAAACACATTAAATAAAAACAACAGCAAAAAAATTCAGACAAACCCAAAAACTCTAACTCAATTATTTTAATTGGGTTACTGAAAATGACGTAAAATCAAAGCATTTAAATTAAGAGAAGCCTTTTTTAACAATTGCATTGAGAATGAGTGATACTAGAACAAGTGGCATATTGGACAACATTTAATTTTAAGAAATAAATTGTTCCATTTCTAGGAGAGAGGGTAGTGCATGAAGTATTTTTTTTTTTTTTCATATCTGATCTGTTCCAAAGACTTTCCATAGGCTAGAGGTGCACAATTTTAAAGAAAAATTACCACTACATTGTTTATATCCCCCAAACTGAGAAAATATTTGTAAAAGAGTTCTGGATAAGTGAATCCAATACCTAATAGGCTCGATAAAATTCATGTAAAAAAGCAAGTGGGTTTATTTCATAATAAACCTCAGAACCCATAGAGATAATTCTTACAGCTTTTGTTCATGCAGGAGTCTCTAGAGTATTTGAGTGAAAAATACTTCGCTGTCATATTTAAAATATACTTGTTGTCTTCATATGTAATTAATATCAGATGTTTTATTAACTCACAAACGGACTTGATTTAGGAAATGCATGAAAAACTGAACAAGTCAAACTTGAAACTCAACGAGGAAATAGAGAATCTAGAAAAAGAACTGGAAGAAGAAAAATCTAAGCAGTTGGAAAATGATACCTTGGTAAGGATAAATAGAATCTTGTCTCTGTTTCTATTAATTAAAAAAAAACCTTCATGAAAAAAATATCTGCAGAGAAGGCAAACTACTTCCTTTGTGTGTTCTGAAATAAAAACTACATTTTCCATTTTGTCTTCCCTGTAACTTTAGAAAAATGATAAAGGAAAATACTCAAATGAAGAAAAACTGGTTTTACACACATTTTTACTGATTCAGCAGTAGAACTTTCTCAGTTTGAAAAGAAAAATAATTTTATTAATTGCCTAGACATTGTCAGTCAAATAAGTGAAAGAAGCTGTGTGACTACTAATAATTTTCAGGTGGCTGAAATTCAGGAGAAAGTGGAGTCTTTAGAGAATGAAGAAAAATCTATCCAGTCACAAATTGATGAGGTATGTCTAACCTTTATAGTTTCTGTTTTCAAATCTTCGCAATTTCTATATTTCTCATGTAGTTACTGTTCTAATTTTTTTTCTATTAAGAGTGCAGAGATCATATGCTGTGTAAACCAAAAGACTTTGTAAGGCTTAGTACTTTGGTGTGGCTTGATTGAGCAGCTTTTAATTCCATGTAGTGATTGGCATTTATTGAGAAGTAGTTACCTTGTCTTTTCTTCGCTTTCTTACTCCTCAATGGTAGATAGTATTGCAAAACTACAGTCAGCAAAAACTGTTGAAATTGTAGAGAAAATGTGAGAATATGTGTGTAGCACAGCCAGAAAACCTAAGACAATTCCTGTAATATCATAATGACCCCACCTATATCTTTACCAGTACCATTTGAACAACCCACTTTTTAATTTCACTTAGGCCAAGTCCACCCTAAAAGTGTATCAGATTAATACTGAGAGACTCAAGACATCTGTTCAAGATGCAGTAGATGAAAACAGCCATCTCCAGGAAAGTGAGAAACAGGTAGGTTCTTCCTAGTTATCCCTAGAAATACCATGTTTTCATGTGATACTAGTAAATATGATTTCTCAAAAAACCTCATCCTCAACAAGTTTGTTAATACCTCTTATGTGTTTTAGTAAATGGAATGAGGAAAAGGACATGGTTTTTAGAACAATTTTACGTTGGGGTAACTTCGTCTAAAATAATCCTGTTTTAAAAGAAATACAGTACTTACAGTTTGTGGGGAATCATGCATGGAGTTCAGTGGAAGAAGAGCACGTGGTAATGAAAGTCTAGTAAGAACTTTGCTGGGACCTGGAGAAAAGCAGAAATATCTGAACAACTCCACAGCTAGGATTCTCTGCAGAGGCAGAGAGAAGATTCTTTTACTTGATCTAGAAACCCTGGCAATTGTCTATATTGCTTAGGTAATCATTTTATATCAAGGACAACCAGGGGAGTAAAACTATTTCCAGGGTTTAATTGCCACGTTCCTAGATGAAAAAAAAAGGTTTTTTTGCATTTCTTCCAGGTGAAATTACCTGGGTATGAGTAGTTCCTTAACCACATTATTTAGGATTAATTACTAAACTTTGTTGTTTACTGAGGTTTGTTACAGTTTTTAGGAGTTTGAGAACATTTGTGCATAGTTCGCTGTGCTGTTTAGTAGATAAACAACATGATAATATTTGTTGCTGGAACCTACTAAGTGAAATAGAGAAAGCGTCTGCCTTACTTATTTGTGTTCTCATTTCTGAGGTGCTGTGTGAGAGTTAGTTTACTGTATCAGACTATCCATATCCTTCTTTTGTTTTCCTGTCTTACTTTTTTTTTAAAGATGGAATTTCACATATGCTCAAAAGGTAACAAAGGTGTTATTTGTTCACAGAAACTAGAGTCCTTTCTTCCACTGTCCATTTTGTGCAAATGGTTCGTAATCTTCTGGCACATCACAGCTTAAACTTTATAAGAGATGTGTTGTTTCAGGTTTGTGATGTGTCAAGAGAGAGGATAGGGCCTTTTAGGTTGAACAAGGGAACTGTTAATGAACTTCTGTGATTTGCTGGTTTTTGGTTTGGTTTTTTTCTTCTTCAGGAACATAAGAAATACATATTACTTTAGCTCATTGCAAATCCTTGCTGTTTCTCTTTATTGTAATTCTTACAGGTGTATTAAGTCAATTTATACAATGTAAATTATCTTCTCTTTGGCTTCATGAAGAAGGAATCTCTTAAAAGTCATGTTTTGATGATGACAGTTAATGATAAAAGTAGTTATCTGTGTATGTCTTCTAATCCCTAATATGCCATTTGCATGATGCTGCAAATTTATACATGCCTTTTACTGCGTGGAAAGTGCAATTGTGTGCCAAGGGGCAGTGGGTGTTAATTCAATAATTCAATACCTATTGTTCTGTGCCTTCTAGCTGATCTTTGATAAGTAGTGTTCAGGCTTGCTTGTCTATTTGCATGGCAGTTCCCCAGTTTAATTACCGTTGTCTGGTTTTATTTTTAGTATAACTGCCTGTTATGTTCTCATTGTTCAACCTAGTTACTCTTTTCTGTACGTTTACTGCTCTTAAATTGATTACCTGTTGTGCAACATTGAGCAATATTTTTTGATAGACTCTTAAGACAATTTTTTTGTACTTTACCCCATGTTGTTGTAGCGCATGTTTTGTCTTAACAGAAATTTGCATCCATTCAATTTTGTTCTCACAATGTAATGAGCTAATATGTTGCAGTGGTTATTTTTAATAGCTGGTGATGAAGTGTTCTAATCCCTTTACTCCTGTAAAAATATTTTTGTGAAATGAAATTTTACTAAGGAATATCTATAAAATGTAACCTTGGAACCTACCTATCATTTTAGTTGAGCACAGTTAATTGCAGAGATGCATACTAGTAGGTGTTGATTACATACAGCTGTGACTTTCATTGATGGGGAAGCTTTTTTAAAATAAAATGTTAAAATTACTTAAAGAGGTATGGAGGAGAAATAATACAGTTTTGCAAGTCACATGAATATAAATAACAGCCTAAAACCTTCCTGTTTTCCCTTACTTCTCTGACTGCTTCTAAGTTGAAAAGACACAGGCACCATTTCAGAATTGTGTGTGCATATTGGATTGTGAATGTTTTCCATCCATTCCCCAGTGTATGTCACTGTTACGTAAATTATCACCATTTTATGTTCATTGCTATTGTCACATCAGGGTTTTTAAACTTGAGTGGAATAAACTAAACACTTCCAATAAATGCTTTAAACTAGCAACTAATTACAATGGACAGCTATAGCAGCTAAAGCAACTGGACTACAACATAGAAGTCTTAATTTTCAACTCTTGAGGTAACTTTCTTGTGGTCCTATCTCTGCTAGTTCTTACTTGTGGGTGAGAGGTTTAAATCCTGCTTATGTATAGGCAATACACGTAACAGGCTCAGTACTATTCATCCTTGATTCTTGGTTTTGTAGACAATCACACTAATCTGGTATTTCCCTTTTTAGCTTTTACAAGAAGCTGAAGGATGGGGTGAACGACTTAGTGAACTAAATGAACAAACAAAGATGTTTGAATCATCTAAAACAGATGTAGAAGAAGTTTTGAAAAATAAAGAGAGCCAAATCAAGGTAAATTATGACATGTAGGATTTAATCAAATTATTCAGACTGATTCTAATCTTAGAGGTCCAAGAAAGCATGATAACCTCTCCTTGTCTTAATATGCCTTGCGCTGTTTTGAGCTTTTGGTTGCTGTCACTATTCTCTAATGTCATGTTTCTGACTAAGAAAAAAAAAGGTTGCTTGGCAGCATAACAGAGCAGTCTGATAAAGACAACTAAGGAAAAGCTTTTTCAGTTCTGACACAGTATTGGCTTTCCCCCCGTCCCCAGTTTGGAGTGTGGAACTTGGGTGTATATTCTTATAGTTGTGTACCTTACATACACAAGCCCCACTAAAAGCATGCATGCTTAGAGCTATCTGAAAATTCTTCATAAAGATGTGTCTGTTGACTTGCCAATACATGCTTTGATAGAAAAAGTATTATCAGACATCTAGAATCTTGTATGTGGGATTCACTTAATCTACTAAGGGAACTAAATAAAGGACAGAAATCTTGGAAAGTAATTGGATTGATAACTACATTTTCATTGCTTGTATTTGTTTGTGAGGTTTTTGTGTGCTTTTTCTTAGTCACTGACACAATATATACTGAACATGAAAGACTGGAGTTCAGCAATACGAGAAGATGGTGATGCTGGAGACAACCACTGGGACACAGATATAAAGGGTGAAACAGAGAATGGAGAGCACTTAGGTATGCTTTGTGTAGTTTCCTTATTTAAATATTTAACAGATGTTTTAGAGATGACAGAGCTGACTAACTTCCAGGAAAGTTGAAAGGTTAGCTTTATAGAAATCTCACCCAATGTCATTCATGTTGGACAGTTAACTGATACTTGGACATCTCTGGAATAGCAGCCTGTGCTCTTGTTCAGCACTGTGTGGCATACAGACTGTCACAGAGCAATGTAAAGACTCGGTCGTCAGTCTCTTGCAGAATGACACCAATGTCATTAGTGTCATTCTGCAGAATGTGCCTGTGTATTAAGCAGTGGCTCTGTGGCATTTCTGGGTGGAAATCTTGCTTATATTTCTTCTTGAAGCTCCTCCCAGCAGTAGTTCTGAGGGTCCTTAGAGCCTAATTTCTGCTTCCTTATCCTTACAGAGGTGTTATTTGTTGCAGGCAGTGTGGTAGCACTGTCATTAGATGAGTATAGATGTGAGTCCCCTTAAACAGCAACACAGAAAAGCCCTTCTTCTTCCTCCTCTTTCTTGCTGCAGCTTCTTTTTGTGCTGGTGCTTATGATACCATAGGGCACATGTCCGTGAATCTTAAAATGTGTATTCAGCATCTCACTTTTAACGTGGCCAATCTGAGTCATGATTGACTGGCAAACAAAGCACTACAGTATTGGCGTATCTTCTACTCATACCCCTGCTTTTTTTTGCTCCTTTTTCCTCTAGGTATGCTGTGCCTATTGTGGTATGTTGGCATTGCTCTTGTATAAATCCAAATAATAGCAGTAAGCTCTGTCACAAACGCTTTCATGCTTTTTATGTGACTTATTGTTCTATTCTTTCCAGCAGATGATGAGCAAAAACGAACTGTAAAGAAATTGATCTATGCTGCAAAGGTATGTGATTTTAGGAAACTTGTGGGTGGAAGAGGAGAAACTAGAGGGAATATATGTAATTATTCTGGTAATACCAGTGTCAGAGTTCAGTGTTTTTTAATGTTTAATTAGATTTTTTTGCTTGCAAACACTTTCTTAATCTTGTAATCTTATAATGTTCTCTCTTCTTTTTCAATTTTGATTGTAGTTAAATGCTTGTTTAAAGACCATGGAAGCAGAAAGAGACCAAATGTATTCAAAACTATCTGATGAAAATAAAGCTAAAGAAGAACTTGCAGGTAATTAAATCTTCTTCTGCCTTTAATAAGATGCTGCCTTGGTAAAATGGTGTTACAGGCTGCAAGTATTAATTCCAGTAAAGACTGTATTAAGTTTACATTAATAACTACTTGATTTTTAAAATTAATGTTTAAGTTGCTTAGCTATTCTAAACACGTGATTTTAGACATAGAGCAATTAAAGTTGCGAATTTGGTTGTATTCTGTTGGAATATTATGTTACTATTAAGTTATAGAATCTTAAAATACAAGAGCAAAGTGATGTTAATAAATACATAATACCTCCTTTATGTAATTTCTGTACATGGAACACATTTCTTCATGTACAATTTCTGTACATGAAGGGGAGTTTTAATTTGAATTTTAAAACCATCTATTAAAAGGGTAGCTTAATTATTATTAGTTTGTAATGGGTGCAAGCTCAATCCTTAAAATATAAAGTACTGCATTTAAAGAATTGAACTTGCAAACATCTTGCTCTGTTTCTTTTCCTTTGTTGTGCAGGACATACTAAATCAAACCTTACGAAATGAAAACCACTCAAGTTCAGATTAAAACTTGTAATTAGCTATTGTTTCATAATCATAGCCAGCGGAGTAGGCATCATTTATGAATGTATGGCTTTGTAATTTGATTATTTTGTAATTTGATTTGTAATTAAGACTGATTTTTCAGTTTCTTACAGTCCTTTAAACATACTCCTTTTGTTAGTGAGTTCTCCAAATTGACTGAAGCTCTGTGCCATAAAGATATTTAAACTTAGTTGAAGCTTTGTTACATTTCTTGAAAAGAAGCACAGGAATAGTAAATAGGAAAAGAAACGTGACTTTGAGTTCAATTTGGAAAGATGAAGGTAGTTTGCAAATCTGAGTTGCCCATTCAGGCTATAGAGGAAGACCTTGTGGGGGTAAATCTGCAAGAGCATATGATGGTGCTAGTTTTATTCCTTTAGTCAAATAATTACAATAATAAGAGCCGTAAGTGAAAATTTAGATTCTGAATTACAGAACTGAGTTGTTTTCAAAGAAGTTACGTGGTTTGGAGCAAAGGCCTGATACACACACAGGGCTGCGCCTTGTGGCAGGTAGAGAGTATAGCTGCTGGTTTCTCATTTTGTGTCATATATTGAAATGTACTAACTTTATATCTTACGTTATTAAATCAACATAGGATCAAAGGTTTTTACAGACTTTTTGTATACTAAAATATTGCCAATGTGTTATCCCAGTATAATTATCTCTGAATTTGACAGAACGCATAGAGAACCTTCAAAGCCAACAAGCTTCCTTGCAGTCTGAAAATGAGCGTTTTGAAAGTGAAGTTCAAAAGCTTCAGCAGAAACTTAAAGTAATGACTGAGCTTTATCAAGAAAATGAAATGAAACTACACAGGTGCTGGTTCCTCTTCTTATATTCAATGCTTGCTGTTTGATTTGAATGTAACTCTGATTTGGGTGACTGAAAATTATTGAAAATTTGAATACTGCTTTCCAGAATTCCCTGAATTGTGAAAACAATTTATTACACTTTCATGTACACTTATGATTACAGTAGTTTTGTAGGAACTGTTTCCATTAAACAATTAATTCATTTTAGGACTTTTCGACAAAGAAGTACAGAAAACAAGAAGCAACAGATTTTTGATCTGTGGAAATCAGGCAATTAAAGTGGGAAAGCTTGATTATTTTTTCTTTAATTAAATTATTATATGATGTAATACATATGTCAAAGTTGCTGAGAGAAAATCAGTAGATGCTTTAACTTTGAGATATATTTTACTTAGTAAAAAGAGGAATGTCAGAGGAATGATGAGGTATATATAAAACTAAACTTAAAACATAGGCAACCTCTTGTTGGTAAGCAACATAGAACCGGTGTGAATCAACTTTCCTCACCAAGAAAACCAGAATAGGAAGGCTGTACTATCTGCCTCACAGTCAGAGTGTTAGTGGGGATTATGACGTATTGATTGAAATCAGAAATATGTTTAGGACTAGAAATTGAAGTTGATTGGTCCAGAGTATGTAGTAACCTTCAGGAGTGTGGGTGGGTGGGTGGCAGCAGGACACATCACTTTAGGGCATGATGGTAAAATTACAGTTTTTCTAATCAGAAATTATTTCTTCAGAGAGTGGGCATAATCTTGAAGGCAGCAAGAGAATCAGCACAAGACTGTAGTGAGCAGTATGCAGGACCTTTTTGAAGTATTACTTTCAGTAGTCTGCTCTGTAGCATATATATTTGTGTAGATATTTAGCATCTTTGTAGATGCAACAAATCCTAGAAATTACTGCATTAGCATTTTGATTTTTAAAAAAGAACAGCGAGGGACTGGGAAGGCAACTGTTAAAAAGATGATACAATAAGCAGGCTGAAAGCAGGCAGTGTGGATGATTTTTTAGAATAACCTCCCTAAAACTCAGCAAATGTACACTGCTTATCAAAGAATTTTAGAAAAGCCAAAAAGGAGGGGGGAGAAGCTGATATGGTGAGGTAGCAGCACAAAAAAGATTTAGAATTAAGGCATCTTCTAAAAACTGGGTCTGTTCAAACAGGAGAAATGAAAAAGTAGGAAATGAAGATTGAATAGAAAATAAGTTTAAATCACATTTACAAGATCCATGATTTAGGCAGCATGATTGCTAAGAACTGCTGTTTGCAGGAGAATGACCCTTTTACCCATTCAGGGCTGTACACAGCAGTGGTATCCATGTATGCTCTGCAGAACTACCTTGTGCATAATCTGTGGACTGGAGTATGAGTTTTCTCTTTCATGGTGCCCAATAAGGCATAAGGGTAAAAAAGAGGGACCTGCAAAGACTTTTTTTTAAAATAGCTAATAACACTCTTTTTTTCCTCTAGAAAATAATTTTTAGAAAATACCAGGACAAATCATTGACCATTAGTGTAGTTTGGGTTTTAGGTTGTTTGATGTGATTTGTGCCTGCTTTCAAAACTGTTGACTTGAAACATAATTAACCATAGTTTTTGAATTTTGTTAAAAGGAAGTTGACAGTAGAAGAGAGGGAACGTCTACAGAAGGAAGAAAAGCTTTCTAAAGTAGATGAAAAAATTGTTCATGCTGCTGAAGAACTTAACAGCTACAGGTAATTGCAGATTTTAGTTGCTGTAATCACTTGTTCCAAAGTAAAGAAAGAGCAATAGAGAATTAAAAAAACCACAGCATAAGCAAATGTATTTTCTTCCAGTTTCTTTGTGGTGTGTGCGCATTAGATGCTAGTTTGTGTATAATAGTAAAGACTAAGGGTGGTTTTACTTTGTTAAAACATTTAGGTGTTGAAGATTGTGGGAAATTCTCTTCCATTAGGATCCTAATTGTGCTGATACATCAGCTTTAATGGTGTGGCAGAAGTGGGTCTGTAATCTGAGATGAGAGATCTGATCTCTAAATTTGTTCCCCTTACTGAACAAAGCTAAAAATACGAAGTTAAGAGAGTGTTGTGAAGTAAATGGAATGTTCAGTTTCCCTACAGAGCTAACATTTATGCTATATAGTTACAATATTCTATTTCTGTATCTCAAAGCTTGTCAGATAGTCATGTTGCTTAGAAATTCTTTGTTAAAATATTGTCGTGGGTGAATGTTTGCTGTAGCTGTTTTTTAACTGCTTTGCTCTGGTTTTTGTTACACCAGCTGTGTACCTCTGGGTTTTTTCTGCCTTTTCTCTAATGGTGGTATAATTTTTCAATATGTAATGTATATTTGCCATTTTTCTTCAGTGTTTATGGGAGTATTAGGCCTAACAATAGTGATGAATGCTTCCTGAAGAGTTAATTAGATGAATTCTTTCTTGTGGACATTCTTCAATACTCATACAAGAAGACAGAATTCACTCCTCCTGATTTATTTAGAACATGGATTTTGTAGGCATTCCCTAATTTTAAAGGGAATGTTAATATTGCAAATTGAGTATAACCAAGCAATGTCTGTGTCTTTGGCCCACCTGCTGAGAGAGTGTAGAACCTAGAGAGACTGTGCACAGGGCGGCTGGCAGCAAAGGTGGCATCATACACATGGTCTTGAAGTAACTTCAGTGCAGGTGACTGTCCCTCAGGGCTGGCTGGTAGCCAGTGACAGTGTGGTGCTGCAGCCACGCCAGTTCCTGTGCTGAGCTGGGTGAGGCTGGCTGGTAGGGCATGTGAGGAAGGATAGCCTTTATGTTGGACACATCACAAACCACTGAAAATTTGGGGGTATGTTGGGGTTTGGGTTCTGTTCCCTTGTTTACATCCCTGTTAGCAGTAATGTAAGGCCTAGAATTTCCACTGTGAGTATAATTTTTTGTATCCCATGGGCATAAGTGACAATACTGTCTTTTGGATTAAAAAAAATCTTAATTACAACTTGTGGCTACTGTTGAGTTTATTGTATTCAAAACTGTCCTGCACATTTTATTACAGTATCATAAATGTTCATTTTGTTACAGAGAGCGAGCAAAGGATCTTGAAGAAGAGCTGGAGAGAACCATTCGTTCTTATGAGAATCAGGTATTTTGTGTTTTGTGACAACATCTGTGCCAGTAGGAGGGATGTTAGTGTGACTGGAGTATTGCTTGCTGTTGGCTTGTGAACTGTATTTAGCTTGGCTTTGCTGGGTGTCTAATTTTGCCTCCCCTTCCCTCTTCTTAATGTCATCTGGTTTTAACTGACGCAATTTCATAGCAGAGATCACCAGATAACTTTTTTGAAAAGTTGAATTTTCAGTTTAGGCATCTCATTATAAATTACCCACACACATTAAATTTATAAAAAAGACCACATAATCATAAATTTGGGGGTTTAGGTGAATAATGAATCTCTCTTCCACAGATTACTTCACATGAGAAAAAAGCTCATGATAATTGGGTAAGTTCCAAATACTGAAATTTCCATGTTTTCTGCATCTTCATTTTTCATTATTCGAAAAGTTTACTTTATCGCTTTTTGGTTCTTAATAAAAACAGATCATCAAAATTATCTCTAACCTTTCACTTTTAAACATATGGATTCCTTGCAGAAACACACAAAAGCATGTTAAAAATACTTCTATTATATAAAATAGTTGGAAAAATTAAGCTGGATACTTACAAACACAGTAGAATGATAGTCTTATATCATTTGTTATAGCAAAAAATCTGCTAGAAGAACATGATACCATATTACAAATGTGTGACATTTTGCTAATAATGAAAGCTTTTGGCCTTGTTTCAATGCCATTTTGATATTTTCTTTGCGTGTACTTCACTTCTTTTATCTAGAAGACCTTATGTCCTGTGAGAACAGTGTGTTCCATTGACAGCTTCCTAACAGTGTTTCTACAAAATCCATTTTTGCCTTTTTTTTCCAAACAGGAAAATTTAAAGTATCTCCTCACTGATATATTCTTCACTTTACAGAATGTCTGAGATAAAATCCTGCTAAAAGCTCTGGTGCTTTGTGGCCATAATTCCAGAGATTCTGTCTGATTTGAAAATAAAACATTCTTACATAGAATTTGAGACTTTAAATCTTCTGTAGATGCTTCAAAGCAGCTATAGCCAGAGAATTCAATCTCTGAAGTTTTAAGGACCTGCAGGAAAGCCTTATCATTCCTCAAACATTTGGGTTTTAGAGCTGCTAATATAACTTGTTGACATATGTGAGGCTTCATACATGAGTCATATCTTGTGAAAATGCAAACTGTACACTTCACATAGAATGTCTTGGACCTAGGAATTGTCATAGTTATGAAGCATTTAATCAAAAAATTGCAGTATCTAAGCATCTGGTTTTTGTTCTTTCCCAAAGCTGACAGCCCGAGCAGCTGAAAGACACCTCAATGATATAAAAAAAGAAAATGCACATAACAGACAAAAGTAAGTGCAGTTCTTATCTACTCCTAAACAAATGCAGTTTGGCATATGTTGGATTTAGGCTGTTTGATGTTTTCTGTTAATGTATTGTGGCCCAAACACAGCAGAGAGATCACAGTGCTCGAGTTCTGAAAGAAAGGGAGTCACTTGAGCTTTCCTGTAATTACGACATGCAAGAAAGTAAGAACTTGGGAACTGTGTGAAGCATTTAAATACTTCAGGAAAGAAGCAGAATGTAGTACTAGAACATAAATGTTAAGGGGGGGTATTGTTTGTTTGTTTAAGGAAGTATGTATCAAGCAGATGTCATGGTTAACTTGTGATTTTACAGCTTATCTCAGAAGTTACTGCTGAACTAGTGGTGGGTGGTAGTTAAGAGGAACTTCCAGGTGTGAGGTTAAATAATACTTGTAGTGCAATTAGAGTGATGTCATACTAGGAATGTAGTATCTAAAATGCACCTTCAGCTTCTGAATTACAGTTTAAACACAGCAGCATAGAGAAATACTTTCAAGCATTTTTAAGTTCAGAGTACTGTGACATCCTTTGTCTTATTTATTTAGGGAATGAAATACCTTGCTTCATTAACCAGTTAGCTAGAAAGCCTGGCAGTAAACAGTGTAGTCTGGTAAAGCTTTTGAATTTCTTGGTCACTTACTACTTACTTGTTGTCTCTTTGCAGATTAACTGAAGCAGAATTTAAACTTGAACTTTTAGAAAAAGACCCTTATGCTCTTGATATTCCATTGAGACCATTTGGCAGAGGTACAGTATTGAATTGTAAAATAGAGCCTAATTCTTTTGGTTTATGGTTTTGTTTCCCAAGACCACACATATTTAATTGTTTGAAAACCATCTTGGCCATGTGTATGTAAAAAAACCAGTCATTTAAAAAAATAATTGGGTCATAAGTGACTCTAGGTCATGTCAAGTATTTTGTTGAAACTAAGAACACTTGTAGTATTGATGAGAGTAGACTGGGAATATGTTACACATGGTAATGAGAGCACAATTTTCATTTTAGTTACACAGTTTAGTTTTTAACTTCACCTGAGAAGTTGTTTTATACATTTTGTTAAACTAAGTATTGTGAACTTGAGTTTTTTGTTTTAACTGTTCCAGAGCATTCCCCATATGGACCCTCTCCAATGGGCCGGCCTTCATCTGAAACAAGAGCTTTTCTTTCCCCTCCAACTTTATTGGAGGGTCCTTTAAGGCTTTCACCTATGCTTCCAGGTGGAGGAGGAGGAAGAGGTACAATTCTTAAACTTGAAAATTTATCTATCCTGGATTTCTCTCTCCTCTCCTATACATCTGTCACACCTTTTCCTCTTGTTGGTGACAAAAAGTATTAAAACAACCAATTCAACATCAACAATTAATTGGACAAACTCTTCCTGTTTTTCAACTTGCTTCTAAAGCTGTTTAATGTGTAACAGTACAATTGGAAATCTAGTTTTTATTAGTAGGTTGGTCAATGAATTCATTTTAGAAGCATAAGTTAAGAAAAATAAAAAGCCAGACTTACCTGTTGTCTTTTATTTCTTGGACAGATGGGGTTCTGCTGAAATAAATATGATTTTGAAGTAAAAGGGAGTCAATTAGTTTTCTGAAGAAAGAATACTGCCCCTTCCATCTCATTGGCCTACAGTCCATGAGGCAGTTTTATTGGTGGTTGTGGTATTAGAAAGTTACTGGTTCAGTAAATTGTTTCCCTTCCCTTTGTTCTAAATTTGAAGCAGCCATCATACATGGAGAGTGTTTCTTCCCTACTGATAGAAGGGACCGGGAGGTTTGTGTGTGAGGGATACAATTCAGAGATTCAGGAGTAGGTGACAGTAAGCTGTGGTGGCATGGCTTGTAAGGGAAGAAAAGTACCCTCCATTCATACTTCTTATGTTGATGGAAGCAGTGTAGGTAAATGCTTGAGTGAAATTTAGCATCTGTTACAGGTAATAAAGAAGCTACTGTTCAATTTATTTTTACTATTACACCCAATGAAGCCTGTACTTAATTAGTGAGAAATATGTCCAAATTTCTCTTCTATGAGGATTTCAATAAGTGCAATTGTACTTATCTCAAAGTGCACAAAACACACAATGGCTTCAAGTTTTAGGTGGAATTTTAGTACGGAGAATTAGGGAATGATAGCAGAATTTAGTATTTCTCTGATTTTTCAGACCCAGTCTGTTTTAGAGCAAGCTTGTAATCTAAAAATCATTCATTTTTACAGTTTTTACTTGATTATGTGTTGGCCTGGCCTTAGAGGTTTTTCTTTTGTCTGGTTGGAATTTTTTCTTTTAGTGTTTTTCTTCTTCTTGAATAAAGAATTAGAACCAGAAGAGTGTTGAATGCAGATGGGTGTCTCATGATACCAGTATTAACTCTCTCAGCATGCTGTTAGTTCGATTGGCAGCAGGTTTTTATCACTGAGAAGATTATTTATCATGAGGGTACTGGTTTCTGGTTCAAATTAACTGAAACTTGTAAATTTATTAGTTTTTTTGAAAGCATTGCAGGTCCTCTGTGTTGTGCTGTTATTGAACTAAAACCTGTTCATTGCACACCTCTGAACACTTCTCATAGGCATAACTGGTCCTTAGCAAACAGCTGGAGAGTCCTGTGGAGCCCTGCACCTCCTCTGTCTTGACAGTGTTGGCATTCCATGATTTGTTTCACTATTTCCAGACTGAGTGAGGAAAGCCATAGCAGAGGATTTGAAACACAAGAGAAAATAACTACTCAATTTCTTCGATTAGGATCCAGAGGACCAACTGCCATGTATGAAGCTGGAAGTGAAAGAGGAGAGCTGAATTCTGATAGATTAACTGATCCCCACAGACCACCATCAGATACTGGATCCCTGTCTCCTCCTTGGGAAAGAGAACGCAGGATAATTCTGCCTCCACCAGGTAAAAACTCTGCTTAGCTACTGTATCCATGGAAAAGAGGAGTTACTGACTCTATATATTTAATTATTTGGGGTTTAAAAATATTAAATGTTCTCTTGGACCTGCAAGTGCAACTGAAGTGGTTTTTTTATAGTAGTTTTCTCCTCTCCTTGTACAGTGTGGCTCACTTGCCCTTCTCTACTATCTTTTAAGTATATATTGGTATTACCAAGGGACAGGCAAATGTTTGGTTTCATCATTTTACTGGGAGTTTGTTTAGTGCATTAAAAGACCTATCCGGGCTGGATAGTTAATAAGAGATTTAAGTAAAAAAGTTGTGATTTATTTAGATAAAACTAGGTAATGTATAAAATACTATTTTTCAAAAAAAACCCATTTATATTAATAGCACAGGAGTACCATGGTACGTTCATCCTGTCTGGCACATGCTTTCCTATTGATATTGTCTCTTCAATGATTAACAGCAGCAAAAATCAGTCTTCACTCTCACTTCTTTAGCTAAACATCTGTATTGCACATTACCACTCAGAGAAGGCAGAGATGAGTTAAGAGGATTCTGCTGATATTTCTCAAGAAAAAACTTGGGGGGATGGACAACCTTCCTGGATACCTGTAATGACAAAGAAAAAATGTTACAAGTTTAGAAAAAATAAAAATTTAGGTAATGTACACAGATTAAGGTACCTCAGTTATTACTGCAGCAAGCAATACACATCTGTGTGAAAGCCTGGTGGTAGAGCTCAAGGTCCTCTCAGGATGCAGTTTCTCATCTGGCAGGTCTGGTCTGCTGACAGGATACTGCAGAGGGGCAGTCTGATTTCCTTGGCCTTTCCTTCTTGTTCTTAGTCCACCTTTGCCCTTGGATCTCACTGATACAGTTTGTCTTGTAGCTGCATGATGGATTGCTAGATCTGATCCCAGCAAGTTGGTGGAAACATATTACAGTGCTATGAAACATAATGGAAAACAGCATTCTTACCTAAGAATGGCTCAAAATGTGTAGTACCTTATTTTGTCTTCAGTCTTCTTTGCTAGGCTGAACCTTTGTTTCAAGGCCCCACTGTTTATAACTTAGGCAGTCATAGCTTTCAAAATTCTGCTGTATGTTAAACCAAAATCAGTGAACTTTTTCTTTTGGAGCTCTTTAGAAACATAAGCTATTGGATATACTTAGTGGGATTCCTCTGGGTTATTTAAGATTTGTTTTCTCACCCTGGTTAATGAACACTTTGTATATTTACAAGAGTATAAGATACCCAGAGAATCTTTCTGGCCTAAAATTGTGTGGAATGGAAGGAATCTTCACAGATCTGTTTTTTGTGATTTCTTCAATGTTAGGTGAGCCTTATCCTGACCCAGTTCTTCCTGCTCGAAGACAAGAAAGGTTTTTCCCTAATCCTCCAAATACTGGAAGACTTTCTGGACCAGCAGAACTACGAGCTTACAATGTGCAGTCTTTTGATAAAACAGGTGGGAATCACTTCCATGACACTCTAAAATGGGAAATCCCAGTGTAAGCTGACCATGCACAGTAAGCAGCAGCAAGAGGACAGGTTTTTAGCTACCACAGACCTGAAGTTCCATTATGTAAGAAACATTTTAACACCTGCTGGCCTTGATGCAGCCATTCCCTGTTGGAGCAGTAGCCCTCCCTGCTGTCAGGTGGGCAGGATTCCGTGAATGGCAGTCATGAGGTATTTTTTTGGTCTGCCCTTACTGTTCTGTATGTTAACCACTCATAATTGGTTTAGAGTCTGTTTTGGTCCCTCCCATGAAGCTCATCACAGCATTAAAACATCGTAAACCCATACTTGCATTTCCATGCCTCATTTGGTAAAGTTAGAAAGGGTTAGATTTGCAAAGAGTGAAACACAAACAGCCAGCCCTTCAAGTGTCCACTGGCTTGGTGCACGGAAGTAGAAGGTGCTGAGGGCTCTTCCTTCAAACTGTTGACCATAGTGGCAGCTTTTTGTAGTTAACAGTGCAGTTGCCCCCAGTTTAATCACAACTTCTACTGACCCACTAGTTTGAATTGGCCAATTATGTACATTTTAGTTTCTGATGCTTGGCAACTGCCAGAAGCTCATAGGCAAAGTTTTGGTCACTGAGACCTTATCACTGACAGCTTAAGAGCTTAATACTTACTAAGCAGTTTCCATCTTTATGTAATGCTCTGGTAAGTCACATGTGTCTGATTCACCAGTGAACTGAAGCCATTAAATTCCCAACAGAAACTTCACCACCCAGGACTCAGTTACTGACAGAGTTAGTAGGAAGTTACCATCTCCTTTGCACCATTTCTGGCCAGAGGAGAGAGCATCTTTGCCACTTGGTGTCACAGTCTGAGAACTGGGAATGCTGAAATTAGTTTCAGGTTGAAGGTTCAGGTTTCAAAGGGAATTGTTCTTTACTGGAAGTCAGTTCTGTCCCTGTGCAGCTACTGACCTTCCCTCTTTCCCAAGCCTTCTGTCAGTTTCACTTCTGCTTTCTCTCACTTCTGCTTTCTAATACTTCATGTTCCACTAAGGTTTTTCTTCAAGCACCTGGCTGCTGACTGAAGGACAGGAGAGGTGCACTGGCCTTGCACATTTTTATGCTTCCTTTTTTTAGCCCTTTGTTCAGTCACTGCCAAGAAACAATTAATTTATTTTTTTAAACGTTATATTCAGTTCTTGGGCAATACAGAACCTAGTGAGTGGAAACATAGTTTTGGATAACCTTGTTGCCAGCATTTAACAGGTCATTAAATGTGTGTGAGTGTTGCTTTTTAGAGATACATAATTTCACTAGAGTTGGCTAAGTATTTGTAAAAAAACCCAAAACCCCCCAAAAAACCTCTTCAATTAAAAAAACAACTACCAAAAACTAGCCCATCCGGCACATCTGACTTCAGAACAGCAGAGTACTGAAATCAAGACTCCCACTCATTAGAGTTAACAAGTTATACTTTGTAGGAAGATGATCAAAATGTTATTTAAAGTGAACAAAATAATACGGATTTTCCTAAACTGGAGTGACAAACTCTAAAAACTTTTCAATTGAGAAGGTACCTGGAGCAGGAAACTTTTTGTCAGAAAGAAGAGTTAAAGGTTGACAGAGTTTGTGAGGAATTTCATAAGGATGTAAAATGGAAAGTGTTATGCAACATAAATATCAAGATGTGAATATTCTGTGTGACATAGGAGTTGAAATGTTTTAGATTAAGTAACAATATCATTAGCAAGGCAGGGCCTGCTTGAAATGACAAGTAATTTAGAGTTTTTGAAAAGACCCGTCTGTTCATTGAGAAAAAAAGCTTTGTTTGCTTTCAAGGAGTAGAAATACAACAGGCACATGAAAATTCTGTCACTAGTTAGAAGTCTTGTTTTGGTTTATCATTTTGTTTTTTAGTATAATCATCTCTATTCAAGCTGAAGCATAAGAAAGCAATATTTTTCAAATCCCAGGTTTGAGACGTTTGTTTGTTTGTTTAAAGGAAGTGTATTTAGTATATATATTTAGTATATTTATATTTATTTACTCTCTGACAATTCCCTTTAATAATTTTCTCCAGTTGTTATTGAAAATACTTGTTCCCAGCAAAGTTTAAAAGTAAAAACACTGAAGTTTCTATTTATCTCTTTACTTATAAAGTAAATAAGGCAAATGAGAGGAGGAAGGGGATGATGATGATTATTCTTATTGTTTCTGACTGCTTGTCCAAAACTGATGTAGTTCTAGAAGTCTCCTTGGTATTTGTCAGCCAAGGAGGGAATTGGTTTTTGTCATACTTGAATAGGATTGGTGTCAAGCTGTGCCAAGAGCATATCATACCACAGTCATTCCCAGCATGGAGCTTACTGAATAAATAAACTGTTAGTCAGAGGGGGAAAATGGAACTACTGCTTGCTGTTGGTTTTGTTGCCAATCTGTCCTCTTTTCAGAAAAAAATACTGAAAGTGGTAAAAGAAGAGATCAGCACTGAATAACTTTTTAAACTTTTGCATACAGATGGACAGATATCTTCAGAACATAGTCCACGAACAGAACCAAGTGGAGATGGGATGAAGGATCATTCTAACCTTAGTGTAAGTAGCTAAAGAGAGGCTTGATTCAAAGAAGCTCTTGTTTTCTGCAAAAAAACATAGAAACATTTGCCTGTAGTCCATTGGTCACATTATATTGCACTCTTCAGTGCAAATTATAAAATGATATGGTTACTTTATCACAACACATTGTCTTGTGAATTACTTTGATGGATTACTAATATAGTCCCTGTTGAAAATAAAATATATCCCAAAAGATCAAACTATGTACATATAGATAGCCTTGCTCAGGATTATGCTGCAGCTAGGGCAGAGTTGAAACTAGCTCTTAGCTGTTGTCACACCTACATGAAAGTGGGCCTGATGGGACTGGAGACATTCCCTTTCCCTCTGCCAACTCTCCCCTGATTTCCTTGCATTGCAGAACTCGCTCCCTGATCAGTCGCTGGTACCTGAAAGTGAAGCTGTCAGTTCAGGGTTTGCAGCCCCACCTTTCCCTCCAGTCAGACCTCCACTGCTGCCTGTGGATCCTAGAGCACCACCAGTACCTTTCATGAGACGAGGACCTCCTTTTCCTCCCCCTCCTCCTGCTGGCATGTATGGGCCACGGGAATGCTTTCCAGTGCGAGACTTCGGGCCTGCACCGCCTCCGCTGCCAAGTACGTGGCTTTAGCCAGCATTTGTTTCATGGTGATGAGTGTGAGTGCTTTGTGCAGGTAGTGAGTTACCACAGGAGGTAGATGTGTACATATTTGCACACACTGCTTCTTAATTCAGCTAACAGAGAGCATCTTTTCTGATGAAGGTTCGTTGTGTTGTGCATTTCCTTTCTCACAACAGCTCATCTTGATCTTTCTACAAATACTAGCTTTGGCTGGAAAATACACCTACATGTACTGTTCAGCATTTAAAGGATTTGTTTTGGGGGGTAGGAGAGAAAGTAGGTGGTTACCTTAATCCTTTTCTTCCTGTGAAATCCCATCTTACATAAATCCTCAAAGTTTCATCTTCTGGCTCTGAGGTGTGCTGGTGCCCTGCAAAGGGACAGTCCCAAAACAACTGATTTCCCTTGGAAGTTGCATGACTGGAGCAAGGTGTGAGTATCAGACTGCAGGACTTCTTTCTGACTCTTGCTGTTCTCTGAGTATGTGTGAAGAACTAAGCCATTTATCTGCCTCAGTATCTGTAAGGTGTGGCACGCAAGGGTTGCTGTGGCAGACTGAAAAGGATGTTGGCAGCAGCAGCCCAGGAGCTGGCAGCAGCTGGCTGCTGCTTTGAGACTGTTGCAGATAACTGCTGAGAAAAGTAATAGTTCTGCCCTCCTCTTTCCTGGCATCTCTGTCTCTTTGGATCCTGACATGTGACTTCTAGTTAGATAGGCCTAGCTGAGCAGTAAGCCAGCAAGAGGAGCAGGTGTACATGTTTTCTGCAAAAAAACATGTTTTCTTACTGTTGTGATTGATATTAACTGGATTACTCTGATTCTCTCACAGTAAGAAATCCATTTCCAATGCGACCTTATCCTCACTATCCACCTCAACGGCCTGGATTTTTGCCTCCAGCACCTCCTCCTGAAAATAGAGTTGAACCATCTCAGTCAAATCCACCAGCTCTAGAACCAGAACCACAGCAGGAAACTTGACAGTCATGTGGGGAATGTCCTGAACCAGTTTTGTGCTCTCCTACTGGCATTTTTCCTTATGTTAAGTAACCATTGTTACTTAGGTCTATACAAACTACTTCGCTCAAATTGAAGCTTAATAGGGAAAATTCTCAGGATAGTATTTTGTAAATAAAGAATTAAATACCTATGATTATTGTGAATAAGTGATTTCCACTGTACAATAGTCATTTTAAATTAAGTATTTCTAACTGGAGTAGTCTCTTCAGAGGTGTACAAAATTAAATCATGTGAACCTTATTGTAAAAGTCCAGCTGCTTTGTGCTGGTTGAGCTGTACAGAGAGTCTCTCTGCACGCCAAAAGTGATGCTTGCTGCTTTATGAATAGGATGTGAAAGCAAATGGAAACAGTTAATAAAAATCTACAGAAAATGAACACAATGTCACTGGTAACATGGTCTAATAAATAGGTGGAGATGAATAACCATGATTCTCCACCTGAGTCGCCTCTGTTCATGGCCTTGTATGTGATCTTTCATCTCTCAAGCTCTACAATGTGGCAGTTCTCCTGCCACAACACTGAGGAGGAAGAAGCAGCAGAAAAGTTGAGCAACTTTACCATCACTCTTCAAAAGCTGGAGTGGAGCAGTGTTTACTGAAGATGTGTACAGGGGGTTTTTATGACCTGGGAGGAAGGAGTCAGAGCTAGGATATGCTCCAGCCCAGCCCTTGCCTTTGAAGACTTATGTCTGCAGCAGAGCAATAGGAGGGGTGTGTTTTTACTGTCTCAACATGAATTCAGTTTATTAGGCTTCAGATTTAACACCAGCATTAGGAAAATGCTAGGCAGGACAAAAGCAGAATTAAAAAGTACAAGAAGGAAGTGGCAAACTGCAGCATCAATAAGTTTGTGTCTATAAAAGGAGTTGGTGTACTATCTTGTTCCCATCTTCAGGTTCCTGTGTGGTGGTTCTCTGGCAGGAGTGGCTGTCCCAGCAGGCACAGTGCACCCAGCTGCAGCCAGGGCAGGGTTGGCCAGTGCCAGGCTGGATCTGGACAGAGCCAAGCTCTGCTTTTAGGTGACTGTACACTCTAAAGACTTCTGCTAGGAGCTGGTCGCTGTTCTGACAGTTTAGCTTCATCTTGAAAACCGTGTAAGGACTCAGTATGGTCATTTGGTAAGGGACCCTCTTAAGATAAAGAAGCAAACTGGTTTTAGCAAGCTCCAACTCAGCAGCCGTTCAACCACCAGGCTCCATTCTCTGCATGCACGCACATATAACACACAGTTTCAGGCTTTAATGTAAATGCAGCCACCACACCCCATAATTAGTAGTTACCAAAAATACCTCAGCCCACTTTTTTTTGTAATTGCTTAGGTTGAGTCTGCCAAGGGAGCATTTTGCCTTCTAGCTCAGTACTCCTGCTCCTACCATTATTCCCACATTGGCTTCTTTCAGCTGCAGAATTCTTCCATGGCTCACTCCTACAATTCCTTTATCCTTTCTGCTTCTGGTTTAGCCCTCAAAGCATTTATATAAGCCTTTGTACTCCAGCGATTCCATGACAGATTCTGACAACAGACATTTTAAAGCATCATCCATGTTAAATTAACCATGTAGATTAACATGGCTGTTGCATCAGTTTTAGCCAATTAGTTGATGGCTATGAGTTTGCCTGAGAGACTTCACAAGGATTCTTAAAGGAACTACTGGGTTTTACCCTTACCCTTGTCATCAACCCTAGGAGCAACAAGAACTGCCAAATACAGCCTTGCCCCTGCACAGAGAACCACGGTATAGCACAGAAATCCTGGGGTGATAACACTGCCATAAACCTTTTTCATTCCTTGCCCAACTCACCTGGGAGGCTGCAAAAACTATTTATTAATGTATTTATGTTTTCTGAGCAAACACAGTATTTTCTCCATGTGGGTTAAATAGTTGTTCTAAGTTAATTCTGAAAAATTCTTCCTCCACCAAAAGTCTATGCTGAAAGCTGCAGGCAAAACAAAAGATAGCTGGACTAAAAAAATGCAGGAAAAGCATAGATTGGATCATCCTGCAGAGAGAATAGCATCATTTGAGACTTTTTTCCCCTTCCCCAGTAGCAGTCTGAAATTTTATTTGCAATTTTGGAAACAAGCTCAGGTTTGCAATATGCAATAGGTTTCCATGCAATAGGAAGCAGGTAGATGGTAACCTGTCAAATGTAGAGAAGTCACACAAAAGTGTTATGTGGGGAAGTCACTGCTCCACCCACTCCCAAAAGAAAAAGTGACCTAGTTTTGAGAGATGAAGACTTCTGTTCCAAGCTCCTGCAGCTGAATCTAGAATGGTGGACTGGCTTGACATTGCCATCTCTTCAGGAAATAAAAAGAAACAACAAAAGTAAAATTCCTTTTGGGATTATGCAAGTAATTTCACAATAGTTTGTAAGGTCCTACTTCAAATGCAAGAGAATATTAAGATCATCTTATTTCCTAACAATTACAGATTGCTTCGGTATCACTAATAAAGATTTCTGCTAAAAACACCGGCAGACAACAAACCCCACTTTTATCTGTTCCTAAGACAGGAGAAGAATCAGGGATGCATTTCTCCAGCACTGCTTATGGTATGGCTTTCAGCATACCATACTCGTGCTTTACTGGACTCCCTATAATTTCCAAGATAGAAAGAAAAATTCTAGCCCTCAGTTTTAAGTACACTGATTTATTCCCTGAACACAAGCCACACCCAGTGAGTGGACTGCAGGCTGTATGAAAAGGATCAGACCTGGAGCATTCTAACAATGGACAGCCATTGCTAAGAGCCAGCTCTGGCTGCAACTGCAGCAGAGCAAAAAGGCCACACATCTCTCTACTGCAGTCAAGTGGGCTGCTTCTCCTGGTCCTCATCTTATCTTTCAAGATTAAGTTAATTAAAACAGTTAATTAACAGCAGATAATAGGTTAGACCAAAAATTAAAAACAGATTAAAGATTAAAAACACATTTATACAACAGAAAGGCAAACAGGTTACTTCCCAACTCTGTTATGTAAGGCAGTTACCCATAAAATGCAGTAGCTTGCAGAGAGAAAATTACCATTCTGCGACTGTTTAAACCAGAGGATGCAGAATTTGCTTTGTTTCTGGCTTTTTCTGTGTGACTTCCTGAAATCTTGAACCCTTCACAACCAAACTGCAAGTTCAGATGATGCTGAGCAATCACCACCAGATTTACCTGCTACATAAACTTCCCTCCTGAGGCCAAGCCCTGAAAGGCACTGAGACACATCCCAGTATTTCCCTTTACTGGAGCATGAAAAGCTGTAACTGTATTTACCTTATTACCCACAGCATCTCTTCAGTATGTTGGCAAATGATCTTGGTTACCAAATCTGGAAAATCTAGGAAAGCGCTTGAACAAGCAGTGCAATTTTCACACTTGGCAGCAGTTTGGGCTATGGTAATATGGAAGTTCAGAAGCCCGAATCAAGTCCGTGCTTGGCACGCACACACTGACCAGCCACTCTGCCAAGCCTCACAGCACAGTCAGCCACTGCAGGGCACAGCAGCTCTCCAACAGCTGAGCAGACATTGCAGCTTTCATTCGGAAGGCACAGCTGTGTACTCTGAGTACGGATAAAACGTCAAACCGAAGCGTTGCAGGTATTCATAATCTATTTAATAGTGGGACACCAAAGAAGTACTACACATTTTTCTTGAGCACATTAGATTTTGATTTAAGCGATTGCAATTGATGCAGTAATTTCTCAAAAATAGTCTTCTATATTCTACAATCCACAGTTTACTGTATCAGTCTAATAGGTCATATAATGAGATACTGTTTGTGCTAACTGGTCTGATCTTTAGCAAAGCATCCTTTTCCATTCCTCCACCACCCCAAAAAATGTTGACAAAATTCAGCCAAATTTAAAAAAAATTGTGACTTATTTTAGATTTTTCTGCTGACCTAAACACAACGGGAGCTACTAGTTATACACATCTTATGAACGATGTTGCATTTTAATTCTAAAAATCTTCATGCTAATAACAATAAAGTATTTTATACAGCGATCAATTTTTAATGCTTTATTCGTTGATTAAAAGAATATAACATTTAACATAAACCATACAACATCAGTCATCAAGTCAAACATTCAGCTGGTTTCCTTACATTTTCTGTCAGGAGTTTTTTTTTAATCTGATCACATTTGTAAGATAAAATCTCACCACATCTGGCATATACACACACTGTGCCAGTGGATTCACTCTACTGATGTACATATAAAATCCGCATGGTATGTGCTCACTGGAGACAAAACAGCGCACACCTGTCAAAAGGTCATTTTAATATAAGATGGTAAAACCATTTGTAAAACACATATAAACTTTTTCCATAAATAGAATCATATCTGGACATCTGTTGCATAAATTGTGTTTTCCAAAGCTTACAATATAGCAGCCAGGTCTCAGCACTGCTGGGCACCCACGTTGGCCACTTACTTTATTATTGCAGACTGTCCTTTAAACATTAAATGCACAACATTCGTACCACTTAAAACTGGGGTCAGGTGGAAGTCTCACAGAGACCACGTCTGTACCGCGGTTGCCCTGAAACAGTTACATCGGCTTCTAAAGCCTCTCAGATATAACAAGATTTTAAAACATACTTCATGGAATGTTCTTCATGCATCATAGCAGCTCATACCTGTGATAGAACAAGCTTTGTATTTGTTTCCTTTCCTTCCTTTACATTCACTATTCACAGTGAAACAGGTGCATGTTTGTTAAGAGTTCTGAGGTTGCTGACTGAGCCACAGCACAGCTGTGTACCACAGGTCGAAATTCGACCTTATATATTACAATCTAGCAGTATCTGGCTGGCCAAAAGTTGGCCTACCCCTGCCAGCATGTGGGCACTTCTTCGTTTTTAATCTATTCTTTGGCAGCTGACACAGGCGCTGACAGAGAAAATCCAGTGACTTGGTTGTTAGGGATTTCACGACTAATGTTTGTTTGCAGGTGTAGACCTTTGTATTGAAATCTTCACTGTTATGCGTTTACCTCACCGGAGTGCACATTTCTTGCTTTCTCCTTTTAAACTTTGGCCCAAAGCTAACTTTTAAGGAAGATGACAGAACATGAGAACAAACAAGGAAGAGTTTGCAAAGAATCCAAAAGACTACAGCTTTATGGAGTGAATCTGCAAGTGCAGGAACATGAACACTAGTGTTTCACACCGCCGCTTAGCAGCTAAGGAAAGCCGAGAATGGAGTTAAGCCATGCTGCAGAATCCGCACGTGAAATCAAGCAAGGTAAGAGTCTTAGAGTGAACAGCCCTGGACAGACTTCTCGTCCCTTAAGCCTCTTAAGTAGCATGCTACTGGACTAAGCATACAATGACAGCATAAAAATCCACTGGGCTATGGATATGGGTATTAAAAACAGTTGGCTCCCAAGCACAGGACTCCAATATAATAGCAAAATAATTCAAAATGCAGTTACTCAATTAAAGTAAAGTTAGCCGGCAACCTCAGACAGCCTTTGGCTGTATCTTTGCAAGGTTTGGTTGACGAGTCCATTAACCGTGAAAACCCTAAACACTGCCACTTTCAGCTTCTAAACCAATACCCGACTACGTTCTTTGATCAAGAAGTAGAATACACATATATAATTCTATATAGCTAATACTGATTAAACACAGCACAAAAGGGGTTAATTCACACTACAGAAAAAACATAATAGGACCCTACTTGCATATGTAACCACAGGAATTGTAAATAAGGGGCTAAATGCCTTCACTGAAGCTTTGCATCTCTCTGTAGAAGTGACGGGTTGGCTCAGTGAAGACACTGAGCAGCTCTATGTCCATGACGGCGTGCCAAGGGCGACCCAATCCGAGAGATACTTGCTCAATGAAATTGTGTACTGGATCCACATCCTGATCAGCCAGTTCTCCTTGGTCGAATTCAATGCTTTCTTCTGTGACTTCCAGTACTTTCAGGTCAGAGCCACGAAGACGAGCAATTGCTATAAGGTTATGAGCCCAGACTGTGTAACCTATGGGGAAAGAAAAACAAAGTCGCTCTGTCATTTTCCTACAAGGTGTTTCCTTACTCTAGTACTTGATACCAGACCATCCCAATATCTCTCCCAACCTATTCTGTCATGTTCCATCTGGCAGAATTCCCCTAGGGCATGGTGGGGGCTTTCTGGCATCAAGTAGTGAAACCTCCATTTTACACTCTGAATAAGAAAGTATAAAAATATTTCAGATAGTTTCATCAAGCTTTTCTAGATTTTTTTCTCCTACTTGCAGAGCGGTGGACTACTGCTAGTTATATATAAAATCTCAAACCTCCTGTGATCTACTCTGTAGTAAAATTAGAAAGTGAGTTATCAATTAGCTGAATGCATAAAAGGACTTTGAAACTCTGCTTATGCTAGAAAAAAAGATTTGCTTTCATTGCTTTAGCAAGTAGATTAAAAAAAAAAAAGCCACCACCAAGCAAACAGAAAGTCAGCATGCACACACACACACACACACACACACATATATAAAAATATATACAAAATAAACTACTTGTATCTTGTTATTTTGAGATAAAATATAATTACAAAGCTTCCCTCTCTTCACACTATATATTAGCATTCCTCTCTAAAAACTCCTACTCCCCAGTTACCTGTAAGCTTTCTGTGCCCTGGCTAAGAGAAATGCAAAGTCCCTTCCTACTCAGATACAAACCACAGATGGTCTGGGAACTTCCCTTCTGGGGAACTCTGCCAAATCCACCCTTCCACTGTAAAAGGCAAGACCCATTTCTGCCTTCATCATCATTCTCGCAGGTGCTAAGCTTCTTGGTGAGATGCCCAAGTAGATTCCAAGTAAAGCTGCTGTCTGCACAATATTTGAACTGGGAAAGCTGAACCGCTGAGAAGTAAAAGCTAACTGTAGTTTGGTCTTCCAACAACGTAGTTAACGTGCTCTACATCACAATGTATCAAAATAAAATAGATAGGCAGAGAATGAAGAAAACATGTCAAAGTAATAAAGAAAAGAAAATTCCGTTCTGTTTTCTTTTTTTTTTTAATTGTGTCTCTGGAAATATGTTGGTTAGAGTAGGTTTTCAATGAAGAAGCCTGGACACATCTGTAAGGCTCATTTCTGGTATATTAACCCTTAGGAATGCATGAATTCCCACAATCTTCATCTGCTGGATACTTCACCCCCAACACAACTGTCCACAGAAGATGAAGCTGTCTTAATTCAGGCAGCTTAATTCAATGTCCCTTCCTTAACAGGGACATTGAACTCAGTGGAAAATTCCTCCCTGCATGATGACACACTCCATACTTCATGTCAGGATATGAAGGTGCTCACACCACCTTTCAGTTATCTTGACTGTAAAGGAACTTAACAAAGAAATCCTTGAAAGCAAGTGCAAGAATAAAGGAGAAAAAAAAAAAAAAAGCCCTGCACACAAAACCCCTTTACCGTCATGTGGTCATGTATATGGCTTTTACTGCAACATTTTGTGGTGAGATCTCTGTGCACTAGAACAATCATTCCCAACTTAGTCTCATTTTAAATTAACTCTCCTTTCAAAAAGTTCTGCCTGAAATTTCTTTGTGACCTCCCAGCTGCCAAAAAGTCTCTGTCCAGCTAAGTATTCAGAGGTATGAGGAAATGATCACTTCAATACTGGTATCACTGAACAACAAATTTACCATGAGCACATTGTAATTTGTTCTTCCTTGTTAGCAAAAATTTCAACTTTAGTTTTGCGTGTGGACAGAATAAAACTTCACCAGTATGTTTATAACACAAGGTCATAAAAATCCACGTGGAAGTATCCTTCCCTTAAGGAGGAAAAAAAAATAAAAAAGGCCTTTGTTCTCACAGATGGACCATACTTTTTATTCACAGTGCCAGATCATACCACTAACAAGTGTCCTGCTGTCTCCATCCCATCCCAAACAGCCTTAACACACTCTTTACACCCTTTCTTCACTCTGCAAGAATGTATTTAACATCTGCCATCCTCTGGCTCCTGGACATGCTCCCTTGGTGGAAAGAGGATGACTTCCCACAAAAGACAATCTCAAGGCAGCCCATATAAAGTATCCTTAGCATATGTTTTCCCCTTCCTCTTTCCAAAACTAGATGTAAATCAAAGCTTTTTCAAAAGCAAACTAATACCAGAAGAGGAAACATACACATAAACACACACACACAAAAGCCTGAGAAGCAGTGGAAACTGAAGAATAACCACTTCGGGAGACAAAAGAAGAAACTTGAGCACTTAACGCGAGTTATGGCACCTTCAACAAAACCACCTTCTTTTCCTGAAGGAAACTTCACAGTATATGACAAGTGGAGCCAGAAAACATTATATGGTAAACCTCGGGGAATCCAAGCATGAGGCTAAGATGCTGTACTGAGGCATCACAGCATTCTGGGTATTTCTTCCTAACAGTGTTCCATCTACAGTTACTACTCTCCAAGAATGATGCCTGCAGTGCAGTACTAGAGAAGTTATGTCCATAGCTTTGAAAAGATCAGGAAGTATTTATAAGCAGCTTAGCTAGCTTCTGCTGCAAGGAGGGGGAAAAGAAGGGTAAAGAATGTGAATCCCAATGTAACAGCAAGGTGACATTTGGCCATTTTCTCACACAAGCAGACCCAGCATCTCCCCAAAGGTGATGCAGCAACAACCATTTGCTAGACAGAAGCATAAAGGACATTTGCTTTCCCAATGCTCTGCACAGACTAATACTTTCTACTGAATAGACATGTGCTGATATTAAATGATACTTACACTGGCTTATCTTCAGAAGTTTCACTAGCTTTTAAAGTCAGATAATATATTAGAGGACTTTTCTGTAGCAGGAGAATAACTTAAGGTAACACAATTTTAATTTTTTTTTTTAAGAGGTCCTCAAACATGTATCCAAATTTTAGAAGAAACTGCTAAAATCCACGCATAGACTGATACAGTCATGTACCAGTACCCAAAATCTGTCTCACCTGGAAACTATTAAGGAGAGACAGCTGAACTGATCATGCCTCCCCTACCCCCAGCAATGATTTTTCCAGTAAAAGACCATGGAGAAAAAAAGAGCCAATACAGCAGGACCTTCTGACTTCAACCAATGGAAATCTGAATGTCCACCTCCTGCTGCTGAAGGTCTCCTGTTTGTACTGAACAACTGGAGATTTACTCCCCCAAGCAGTCTGAGGAAACACATTTATTCTTATGCAACAGAAGACAGTCATTGCTTAACTCCTTCATGCATCAGCAAACTTGGTCTTGGTAAGCTGATTCCAGCACAAATAAAAAACCATTATTCTGCATTATTTCAGTTTCAGGTGCCTTACAATTTGCCAGACTGCCCTAACTTCTACCACCAAGTGCTCTATTGTTGACAGAGCTGAATAAATTTTAAAAGTTATTTGCTACTATATGGCAAATAAATAAGTGGGGTAAACCTAGCTCTGGTATTACTGGTGAAACCAACACACTCAGTGAGGCAAACCCCTCCATATATTTTTCAGCCTTCATCTGCTGGTAGTCTTACAAAATTGGTAACAAATTTCTTCTTCTCAGCTTTGGAGCACTTAATTCATGTTATTTACAAACAGGAAGCAAAATCATCTAATCTTGCCAGCATATGAGCTCACAGAAAAACAGCAAATGTTTTCAGTTCACATACGCATAACCAGTCACTTAATGGAACTTGCAGAGTGCAGACCACTTGGAGGACAAGCCTCCTGGAATGCTCATTTCTCAGGTTAGCCTCACTTCTGTGAGGAGTTTAATAAAATCCCACGTGACTTCTCAATAGAACTTAGTAAGATACTAGCATGTTTGAAACTCATATACAATAAACACCTTCAACAACAGCACATGTAGCAATGATGCAGCAGCCTTTTGAATAACATGCCACAAAAACACACTATGATTAGAAAGGCTGAAGGCTTGTAAGCATTTAAAAGTCACATACTATGCCCATGCAATGTGTTACCTACCATGAACAGCTAGGAGAGACAGTCTTGTGCACCTCCAGGCTAGTAAGACAAGTGGATCTTCATTCCGGTTGTCACTGAGATCTGGGAAGGCAGACATATCTATCACATCATTCATTAGTATAAAATGAGTGAGGAACTTGTCATACTGCCTGGATATGAGGTCAACAACAGCCCCTGAAACACAAGTGACATAGCTGTCAAAGTGAATCCTCTCTAGCGGGATACTGGGCTTAAGAATCCTTAACATATCATCACTCTTGACATCAAAAGCCATTATATAGACCCGAAGATTAGTGCTGTTGCGAGTCAGCGCCTGCCAATTCTCATCTTTTGGCATATTGTCCAATGACTTGTGCATTATGGAAACACTGTGGACCAGGAGAGACAGTCGATGCAAAGGCACATGGTTGCTGTCAGCCAGGACTCTTGCCATCTCAGCTGTAAAATCACAGAAATCCAAAGCTAGCGAACGCAGGTTCACAAAGCGCTCCAATTCAACCGCAGTGATAAGAGTGGTATTACCAGGGATGTGGTTGTCCAATAAGCTCAGATGTTCCATGGTGTTGGCTATGGGGTTTGATAAGGAGGACAATGATGTGGGAGTTACTATTTGCAGCATTAACCCACAAGACAGCCATTTCAATTGCCTGCTATTGCCTAATATCTCTTCAAACAGCTGTTGGATTCTGTAAGTAAACAAAACAGACAATGATCCTATTAATCATGATTTAGTCTTACCAACTGCGCAACGTTCAATTTTTTTATTCAAGAATTATTCTTCCTTCATTTATAGCCTTATTCTGCAGGAAGATGCTATTATTATAGTTCTTGTGAACTGTAACCTGACTGCAGACTTCCCAGAGCATTTTAACATCCACTGCACTTAAAAGGTTAAAATTGTAAACTAAAAGAAATATGTACTTTGTCTGTCAAAAACGGTGACACACTATGAACCTTCACTTCATATATTTTCCAGCATGTATTTAACACCCTCCTACATACATTTTAAGGTTATGCAAATAAGAAAACCTGTAATGCTTTTCAAATGCAGCTCGTTTTTAAAAACAGCTTTTTGTATTTCCTAACTTCTCCAGAACTGCAAATTTAGTACGGAAAAAGAGTAATTTTCAATGAAAGGTGGCAGAAACTTAATTTTGAAAATAAATTAGAATTATGTGAAATTACCTGCTTGAGCTGCTCATTAAAAGGTAAAGAACAAATATATAAGATTTTTTAAATAATTCCAAACATACAACTAACTGGATTTTCAAGTGCCGACAGGTTCATGTTTTACCAAAACAACTTGGACCCAGTAACATTTAATCTCAAATTACCAGTGCCAGATTATTATGAACTTATTCTGATGTACTCACCTCTCCTACCCCTTTTTTTTAGTGAACAGATGTTCTTTACATTATTTTGTTCAAGAAGGCAACAGAAGTATTTTAAATTTTCAATATTAAATTCAAATAGTACAGTAACACTCTAAAAATTTTCTCCATATAAGTATTTTTCCAATCTTCACTGCAAAGCCATAAAGGCCCAAAAGAGTCCTCCTGCCCAAATGACAAGTGTTCTGTTAGCATATTAGATACAGGTGTAGCTAAGTATTTGATCTCAAGCCCTGGTCAGCATTACAGAGAAGCAGCTGAGCCAGGCTATGACAGTCCCATAAAACATCAAGAAATAAGATCCAGTAAAAAAATAGCAGAAATTTTTGTTCTCCAAATCAGGTAATGGTTTGGAAAGAACACTTCCTCTTTTACTGCTATGAGGATCTGTATACTTTATCCATAGCAAGTAAATTATTACAGAATTTTTATTCTCATCCACGTAAATTTAATAGAGATAATGTCCAGGCAAAATTAAAGGTTTAGGCCAGTGTCCAGACTGACAGCACAGAACCACTAGCACCTTAAGGTGACAAAACAAGGAAAGCACATAGGGATATTTATCAAATATCTCTCTAGTTTCCAAAACATTGTAACTCAGTTCTGAGCAGAGGCGGCTTTATGTATTTTGCAACTCTCAGAGACTTCACTTCTACAAATTCATCCAGCTTCCTCCCTTAGCAGAGAAAGTGTTTAGCAAGCATGACACCCAATAATAATGAACTTTGCAGTGTGATTACCCACCTCTTCTTGCTTGCTCTGAACCTGTCATCTACTACCTTTGACGCCCCATAACCCTTCTGTTGTAATGAAGTTAAAAGATTAGTCCTCATTCATCATCTGTCTTGGCAAATCCTTATTCATCCCCTCCCTTGTCCATGTGCACTTTCTTCCTTCTCCTATGAAGGTACTAAGTTTGCAAGGCCTGACTTCACCCAAGTGTAAAAGCTGGTGTGGTTACTGTATTTATTTCACACCTCAGTTCCCAAGGTTTTGCCTAGGATAGTCAGAAGATAAAAAGACTTCAATATTTCCTGGTTTCTCCAAACATTTTATGTTAAATTAAGGACTCGCAACTGTGACACAAATGAAGTTTTAAACAGTTTGAAACAACAGGTAAGACCCACAGACAGTGTAATGTTCTATTTTATTCCTAAATTCATTTAGAGTTAGGGTGAACCTTATTTGATCCTGATTTGAAATGTTTGTTAATGCTTAAATTGAAGGCAGATTATCTCACAATCCCCTAAGAAAAAGATTCTACCACAGCAATCTCAAATTTCTTCCAAAGACTCTTCCCTCCCCCATACACATCCACAAAAGTTGCTGTAATGCTTGCAGCAATGGTAGGGTTTATTTTGGAATAGCCCAGGTAATCAATCTTAATAGTGCTTTCAATATTTTACAGAACTATTGAAGAAAAAAGCTATTTTGAGGTGTTCAGGAGAATATTACCATCTATATGCCTTCACTACACTAAAAATTTGTTTACATTGTGGTTCTCATATACCTTAAACATCTGAGCTTAGAAGAAAACTGTTTCAGTACCTGCAAAATCTAATAAAAACAAATATGACACAGAACTCTGCAGCTCTAGAGTAGCTTTTCTCCCCAGTGGGAACTGCAGTAAGAAACTTTTTATAAGAGAGCGAATGATTTAATGCAATCTGCACATCAACTTTTTAGTGCAAGCACCAAAGTATTTACCCAAGTATTCAGATTTGTCCTGCTACTCTAATGACCTGTAGGTCCTAAGAAAACTTTCTCCAGTTCTTAGCCTTTCAAGCAAATTTGAAAGAGAACATAAACACAAACATGTTTTCAACTCTTGTGAAATACAACAGATTACTTCCTTTTCTATTTTTTTTTAATGTACAGCAATAGTAAGAGGTGCTCGTAACAGCCCCTCATCCCTCCTCCCCTTTTGTGGCATTAAGATAATATTGTTTCTAGAACACAATGAAAAGAGGAAAAGAAAGGATTTTCACCCTCCTGAGAACAGAGGGGAAAAAACCCAACAAAAATACAACAGCCAGAAAACCAGACAACTTCAGGTAAATAGCAGGAGCAATAATTTAGATTTTCATCCTGTTAAAAAACTTAAAAGCTTCTTAGTCATGTATTTCAGGAATTTCTGTGTTCAGTTACCTATTTTCATTATTATTATTATTATTATTATTCTGCATTTGATAATTTACAAATATAACTTACTGCTTAATCTTCTTGCCATCAGGGTCAACTTTTCCAAGGTAGGTATTTGATATAGTTCCATGTTGCTGCAGAATGCTTATATCCCCAAAGAGACTTAACTTCTGGAGGTTCCTAGGAAACAACAAAACAAAAAGGAATCTGTACACAAAACTAAAATGGTGTGGGAAATCATTCTGGATAAAACAAATGCAGGCAATAAACTCCATTATTACACCAAACATACAGCCTGTGTTGGGAAACTTACTACTATCCTGGAATGCAGGCACGTATGGAACTACAGAAAATGAGACTGAAGTATAAAGTGGAAGAGAACTACACAAACTGCTGAAACCAGCTGTAAGAGCAAACACTGCTTTTCAGTCAGCACAGGAGTATTTTCAGCAGGCCTGTAGCACCACAAAGAAAACTTACAAGTAATTTCATGCAATTTTTAATCATTGGAACATGTGTGTTAAGCGTCACAGATGAAACATCAAATACTTATTCCTTTTAACATTTAACGCTGCACTTAATGCCCAAGTAGAACACAACCACAAACAGCCCTGCCTGAGCACTCACATCAGCTGGGTTACAAACGGGAGCCCAAACCTGCCTCAATCAAGGCATCACAAACCTCAGAAAGGAAAAGCAAAAGCTCCCCACACCCTAATCAGTGTTTCATTTCTGTTATATCAAAGTAGGGAAAGCTCTTCTAATATTACCCATCAGTAAGGGATAGTGGTCCACCATGACATATGACTTTAAGAAGGGATACCTAAAAAGAAGTGAAAGAAGAACTTCTGAGTTGATGCTGAACATGACACAGTGCACTAGACAGTCGCTTTTCCCTAGCTCAGTTTCCTGACTTGCATCTTTTCTACTCCTAAAACAGATCAAGAAAGAGATATGCAAACGACTGCAGTTTTAAAGTGGCTGTGTAGCATTTAGTATTATGATTTTTGCAGCTGACTTTTGGGTCAACATTGCTTTTATTTATATATGCTGTAAATTAGATTTACTCCTAACATGCATGGGCTAGTCTGCCACTGATAATTAACAAGACAGAAACTCCAGTTTCACCACAAACGGACACATAAGGTAAATTAATCCTAAACAGTAGATGCCAATTAACCTGTAGCTCACAATTACATGAGTTACCATAAATCCTTATTTCTTCTGGCTCACAAAGCACATGCTGGTATTTCAAATCAGCCTTGAGGAAAATACAATATGATTACCATGCTCAAATCAGAGGGAAGTTCTGGTACAGTTCACTACCTCCACAGTACAACCTGATATTCTACTAAGAGGAGAGGGGAAGAAAAAAAGGATTAAGTAGCCAAGTTTTACATTTTTTAGGAGGCTGCGGTCTATAATTGTTACCTACCATAAATCATAGTTTACCTGTTTTGAAGTTCCTGTATTCAAAAACAGCACATTGCCTGAAATCTAGCCACTGCTACCTTTGCTACTTTTTTTTCCACAGGAGAACAACAACTTAATAGCAAGATCCACAAGTTTCATATAAAGTCTGACAAATACTGGAGTCAAATATCTAGAATTTACAACTGTGTCTGAAATTCTAACCATTTAATATTTCACATTTTAAATATGAATATAAATATAAACCCTATTATACTGATGATACACTAAAAAAATTGAGCCTTAAAATATGATCAATATTCTACAAATCTCACTAAGACATTGCCTGATCATACTGAAGAATAAGCTTGGCAGGGAAACCTAAAACACTGGCACATCCAACTGAGAGTATTTTGGGCTCTTTTTTCCTCAAAAGCTGTAAGAGATAGTCTGGTATGACAGGGAAGTAGCAGAAATCTCCACCTGGAGTGCAAAGTATTGTTCACAGCCAATGCTATAAATAAGCCTTTCTCTTATGATCTTGGTGACTTATTTGTGAGAGTCAAGAGCCAAAATGCAGTCTTCAGAACAGTTCTGAATCACCTGCCCATTCACATCAAACACAGGTCTTGGTTTGTGCCACTCACACCGCCAGCCAAGGCTACAGTAGGATGTAGGCAGACATTAAGAGGACCACCAATGGACCACACACGGAACACTAATTACTATCACCCCACACATTTTTACTTCACCTTTTTGACTGCCATTTCACGCAGTACAGACACAAATGGAAAAGTTCTCTGCCTGAAAACTTAACCAACAACATCAATTTATTTTTCCATTCACAGCACAGTTATTATAATCAACAGATCTGATCACAGTTCAACACAACGTTAGATTTTTGCTACTATTTGCAGTGTTATACAACTCCATGACATTCAGCTCACTGCTCATCCTTATTTCAGAGAGTCAGTAAAGTGATTGCTATTTAAATAAAATTATTTAGAAGTTTCTTATCTTTTGCTAAAAGTCATAATGGCACCTTAATCCTGTGTAGTATCCACACATAACAGCTGGGGAAAAACTTATGTTTTGGAATGATTTCTAAAACATTTCTTTTCCACTAGCTTCAAAAGCGCACTAGAAATTATAAGCTTCTTACTAGGCTCCATCTTCAGTTTTGGTTGGTCTTTTCTAACACCCAATTAAAAAAAGCACAAAGTGTCCTTGCTTACATTCAAGGCGAACAAAGCAGGAAGGCACATATTGTATTACTATACTGGTTTCAGCTGCCTGTTCAGACTGAAAACAGTCATTAGGAAACATCAAAAACAGATGCAGTTGACTGTTTTTACCAATTTTTGGTAACTCCAAGAGATACCATACTTCAGCAAGATACCACAGCTTTATAGTAATCTGCATTTTTGTTTCCATAGCAAAGATCAAACAACTCACACAATTTAACATGCTGCAGAGGAAAAGAGGGGGGTTGTGTGTGTGTCACTACTTTTCTAATCTTCCTTTGTAAGCAATGAAGGCAGAGTAGAGGAGACTGTACTTTGGTATCTTAAGAGTTACACAAAAGAATAGGATTTTCCTTCTGAATGATCACCAGGTGCTTATTAGCTGTTGCATGCACATAAATGCAAACAGAAAGTTTGTTGCACTCCCACCCTGCCTTCTAGAACTTAGTTTTGAAAGATCAGTTTGAGAAGGTGTAGATCATGAAGATTTAAGAAACACCATGCCCACTCACACCCTTTTTCCTCAGTATTAAGGAGAACATCAGCCTTAAAACAGTTATGTACTTTGCTATTTTGCTACATTTGCTGTCATAAACATAAAAGCTTATGAAAAAGCTACAGACCACTATAAACGCTACTTTAGTACCTTTTAATTATATCAATTATAGATTTTTAGAGCTCATCAAGGTCCTAATGCTATTAGTGCCAATATTTTGGGAGTAATACGCTGCCACCCACAAAACAACTTGAGCTCTGCTTCAAATATGAGACAGACCTTGAACATACTGGTATGTATGGTAACTGGCTGGCAGCAGGAATATTTGTCAAAAAATTTTCAATTGTTTTTAAAACAAGTCGCAGACAAGTTATTTCCTTAATTCCATCAGAACTAGCAAAGGTCACTCCAAAATACTTTTCTAGAAACTGAACACACAGATTTGCTTAGAAACTAGCAATTTTATGTTGTACAGAAAATGCTCTTAGTAGCAAAACCACACATCATTCCTCTCTAGCCAAGAGATCATTTAGAAATTTCATTACTTTTAGTAATTACTTTTCTTAGGTCCTGCAGTATTGTAACTCCTCAAGGAAATCTGTAGCCATTTAAAGTACATGATTCTTCTTGCAAGGAGGAAGGTTGCTACTGCATTGCTTAGTAATATATTTAAAACCCCAAAACAACATTACACAGTTAAGAAACAGCATCACAAAGGCAGATTTCTTCCTTTTCAGTTCTGAAGTGTAAGATGGAATGTTTTTTGAACTTATCTGCCAAAAAGCTATCATAAGGGCTGGCAGGAGTTATGAAAGACTGTCCTGTTCTAAACTTAATTCCAAAAGGAATGCATTTACAGTGATTCAGCCACTGGAGAAGTTAAAAATTTCCATTTCCATTATTTTGGAAATTACAATAGCTATCTTGTGTACAGTGAAATACAGTGAAAACAAGAAATAATTATTAATAGTCCTTGAGTTACAGATAAATAAAGAGAAGCAGAGAAATTAATTAATTATGGACTGCTGTCCCTCAGACAAAACTAAGCATCAGGCAGGTGACAATGCCTCTGGTTTAGACATTAGGTGGTCACAGTAAGAACTAAGCAGCAATTTGGCATACGTTAATACTCCTTCACACCTCTTTTCAATCTCAAAAATCTACTTAAAGAACTAAAACTCAGTGTTCTACCTGAAAACTAATCAGTTACAGGTAGTTACTCCGGCAAGGAAAAAAACCCCAAAACCCTCAAACATCAAAATAAGCTAAAAACTTAGTCTGTTCAAAGGAAAAAAAACCGAATCTATTCTGAAAGTAAAACTGAAAAAGGTCAAGTGTTTAATGCAAATTATGCCACTCTTCCCCCAATTTTTTACACGCTCATTAAAAAAAGCCTGCTGTAATAACCAGGTACCCTGTGTTTCCCAGTCATGCATCATTCATTTCAAACCAAAAGAGGAGCATATAAATGATTTAGAGACAGCAAGAAAGCACAGCAATGCAAAATCCTATCAAAGTTGGTAACTCTTCATCCCTGTCTTACCACCAAAATAATCTACCAGAGAATAGGTACTGGTGAAACAACTACTTCTGCACACTATTTTACGGCAGTCCTGAGTCACACTGTGCATACAGAATCTGTAAAGTGAACTTCAGAAAGCAAGTGTCCTTGCACAGATTTCAGATAAGGCCATGGAGAACTTTTCAAAAGAAAAAGTGTATCAAAAGCCTTCTCACATCACAGTTAATTTTGACAGCCGGGTATTTCAGTAAGGAAAAAAAAGAAACAATTTCGTTTTCTAACAACACCCCCATGCAACATCTCCTGTAGATACTAATCTGAAAATTCCAAGCCCATGTCATGATATTTGTCTCAGATCAGACAATCACCACAATCACTTCAACATTTTTTTCCTCTTATAATACTGGCTGGATTTCCCTCAGATTCAACAGTTAAGTGAAAGCTTCTGAAATGCAAGAGAAGACCAATCAAGACAGATGATCATGATTCACACACCAAGGACTGACAGGGCAAGAAATAAATTAAGATAAAGGTGAGCTGGGACTAACGAGCTGTTTTCTTAAGTGACGTCTGTAACTCGCAGCCATCGCAGCTGCACCACAGGAAGTACCTGCTGGGCGCAACAGAGCAGAGGAACTGAAAGTGGGAATTCACACACCACATTTGCATTCATCTCAAACCAACGAGGAATTGCATTTAAAGTTCTCTTGCTACAATGGAAAATAAAGACACAAGGAAGGCCTCAAGCTACTCTCTCATACCTCTGGAATCATAGGGGGCGGTAACAAGATCATGACTCAGTTGCAGACGGTTTTCTAAAGGCCATCCACAACATTTAATTCATCCTAAAGATGCCCTGAAACACTTGCATCTTTTTTTTGTTCCCATGATAGCTGAAGCTGTAAGTGCACAGAGGGGAAATAACATCAACTATTTCCTATCCTAAAACCTACGTGGCTTTCCAAGCTCATCATAACCTACCAGTAACATCCTTGCTTTCCTGTCTTACGTGCTGTCTAGAGGCCATATATTAGGATATCTGATTATCATCTCATTATCTCTATCACACCCACACACAGTGAAGAGAATGCAAGTATTTTTGTGTTAAAGACCTCAAAGCTGAGAAAATTATCTAACTTGCCAAAGTAAGTGTGTGAAAAACACATTTTAAATACAAACCATAGGAAAATATTTCTATCATTTAAATTCAATTAGGCCAAGAAAGTCCTACATGTGAACCTTTTTTTCAATAAACAAAAGAACATAAAACCTCCTCAAACCTCAGATTAGCAGGTAAGATGAGAGCTGGCATGAAAGCTCAGCTTTTCTACAGCAAAAAACCTCATAGCTAGAAAGGTGAAGGCGTTTTATTGGGGCAGTAACTCAGCGCGCCAGAGCTCTAATTTTAACTCCCCCTTACTAATTTCTCATGACATACTTTTGTTCAAGCATACACAAGGTCTAAAGTATGTCCGTAGTAAGGCTTATTTTAAGTGAGAAAGCCGTCTTGTTACGCAGTAAATTCAAACTCCTGGCTCTCACTTGCTCCGTTCGAGCTGCATTCCCCGCTTCCATCCGAAAGACGAAGAACTTTTTATTACTGCAGCTGTATTTGTTTTGCGTATTGACCTGCCGCTCGCCAACTGGAGGTCTGAGCATTAATATTCCTCATCAAGCTACACCACAGGACAAAAATTTGGTAGTTTGAAGCGGCGCGTCCCCGTTTCTGCCCACCTCACAGACACACACAAACACAGAGCGGCTCCGAGCCCAGCCCCAGCACGAACCGGCCGGCGCCGGCTCGGGCGTTGTTTCCGCCCGCAGAAACCGGCAGGACGGCTGGACCCGGCCCTACCGCAGCTCGGGGCTCCGTCTGCCCCCACGCCCGGCACCGCCGCTCCCCCGGCGGTACCTGTTGTTGCGGACGCTGCTCAGGACGCACAACACCAGCTCCAGGTAAGTTCTCAGCAGGTCGAGCCAGCGCGGACTCAGCGGCGGCGGCGCCTCCCCGTCCCCTGCCACCGCGGCGCCC
>VXBB01008391.1:198899-263351 GCA_013399915.1 Illadopsis cleaveri
CGGGACCGCATTCCCTGCGGGTTCCACAGTGGGAGCGCCGGCCGCTGCCGGGGGGCAGGTGCGGGGGGGCCGCCGCCGGACGCGCCTGCCCCGAGCGCCCGGTGTTAAGGAAAACTTGGGAAGGGTGTCTGGTGATGTCTGGTGGCGGCGGCGCGGAGGCCCGTATGGGACCGCACGTACGCCTTTGAGCCAGCAAAATTACCTCAGCAGCATTCCTGCTGCTGCCGCGGGAAACGCGCTGACTGCGCAGGAAAGGTGGAGCGCGGCAGAGTCCGACATGTGACAGAAGCGGGTGCGAGCCTGGGAGATAAAGGAGGAAATGCTCCAAATCTTAGTACTCTCCGTTTCTTAAATCTCACCCGCTTTTATAACACCTGTGCCAACATCCGCTGTAGGTGTGTAAAGGTGACTTCTGTGCATACAGAGTTTCAAGAGAATTTAAAAGTCTGTTACAAGCCGATGCTGTAAAGGCTGAACAACACAGTAATGGTAATTGCATACATTTTTATAATTAAAAAAAATCAACATAAAATTGAGTACTGCCAGTATCTTGGAATAATGGACAGTTTCTATAACAACTTTATATCTGAGTGTTCAGAAATGTACACACAAAATAATAAAAGTTGTGCTAATAGAAATGAAACCTAGACTCCTCTATATAAGGAGTAGGCACATTTTATAACCAGATTCACCAGAACCAAATCAAAACCACCACTCTCCCTTTACTCCACGACTAGCCGTTTTTGCTGTCTCACAGCAGGGGTGAAAAAAGATCCTCACTTATCCTCTCTTGAATTTGGTCCTGGGGGAAATGTGTCTTTCATTTCTCCTTGATTGGAGAGAAGGAGCCTGTAGAGGCAGATGTTATTACAAAAGTAAGACTGTAGGAAAATCCCAGCTAGCCAGTTCTCTCATCAGGGACCAGTGCTGCTTCACACACCTGCACAAGTGATTTGAACCAGCATAAACAACTCAGGTAAGTGCTGTAAGCTACTCCCACTGCAGATTCCACCAAAAATTCCCCAGGCAGTCAAGGTGCAAGTTCTGAAGCAGCCAAACTCATCTGGCCTAGAAGGATGCAAATGAAAGGAACTTATGCACCTACATGTCTCCATATTTTAATATCTACTCAGTGATTCCCCATTGTTGAGCTGGTGATGAGTCAAAGGACTTCCGAGATTACTGAGTATCTTAATGTAAAACAGTATCAAGCTTTATGATTCAGTTCCCTTGAATTACCAAAGTAGCATCAAGAAAAGTTGGTTTATGAAGTTAGTAGTTCTGCATTTATGGTTACCTTTGTTGGATTGTATTGGATCAGCAATACAGTGGCATGCTGCATTAGGGAAACTTTCCTGTCTGACCATTCAGGAGCTGCTCTGGCAGTCACACTCTCACCATCTAAATTGGGACTGAAACCCCTTCCCAGTGGGCAGCTCCCCACACACCCCAATACTCACACAGTCAGACAAAGCTTCCTTACCATCTCAACACCACGTTTCCCATAGCGGAGTCTCAGTGGTACCAGTCCTTAAAATAATTCAGTCTTGGTGCAATAACTAAGTAACAGCGTGAGCTGGGACCCTGGACAAAGGAAACCCTGGGTTTTTATACCCTCACAGTCTAAACATGGGAATGTTTGGGGGTCCTTGGCTGCTGCCATGTCTCTAAGCGTTTGGTCACCTGGTTGGGACACAGGTCCCTCAGCTTGTCAAAGGGTTGGCAGTTCACGGCCTCTTGCCTCAGACTCCAGCCATCCAGAGAGCTCAATCTGCAGCTAACACTGTACCTGCAAAGCGAGCTACCTGCACTGAATATATTCCTCAATGGCACAGTGAAATGGTCTTTTACTGTTGCATGACCATTTAATGAGCTCCAGCTTTTTAGGATTGTGTTAAAAATTCAGTCTCAGGAGCTAATACTTTCACTTTTGTAGGCTTGAATAAATGAATCTGGCTAAAGTTTCAGGCCACCCCAACTATGGCTGAGTGGACCAACATGATAAATGTCAGACTTTCTAGGTTCCCTGATACAATCCATCTGTGGCACTGAGGCAGCCCAGTCTTTGAGGCTGTTGATTCTGAGTGTTGAATCAGTTTTCCCTGCCTTGTATTTTACAACAGAAACAAGTTTCAGCTTGACTGAAAATTGATTTCACAGTGCAGGCTTTTGTTAGTATTAATGCAATGCCTGCAAGCTGATAATTACCTCAGAAAAAGACGTGCATCTAACTTGCTTGCTGACTTTATGGAATTATCAGGTGGCTCTAGCAGGTAGCTGGTCAATAGTCTTTTTGCTGAAGCACTAGGCTGTCAGTATGACTCCAACGCATTGCCCTCCATGAAGCCACTCGCTGCACATTTAAAGCTGAGGAAGATAACTGTGAATCTTTATGCTGCAAATAAAATTTTTCAAATGTTCTCAAAGGCAGTGAAGCCATATTGCACATCTTGGAGGGGCTGGAAAAAAAGAAACCATTCCAGAGTAGTTCAAGGCAGGAGATGATAGCCATTTACCAGGAAGGTTTTTTTCACAGTCCACTGTGGATCAGAAGAGTCTGTGCTCCAAGGGAGCCTCAGGAGACCTGATTTTGCCAGCCTTGACAGCTGCTGTTGGGTTACTTCCATATCACTGGGGTTTTCACTGCCTATCAGCACCAGCACCAGGAGTGTACCACAAGCAGCTGTACTGGCCTGGGAGTCAGGAACCACATATGGCCCCAAAGCTACGGGCTAGCCATAACCGAGTTAAAGTTTACAGGACCTGAAGGTCACTGCTTCAGCTGCTAATGTCAAGACCAGAGGCTGCCAACTTCTTCAGGTGCTCTGTCCTGCTCACCTACAGATAACGAGCTAAAACCAAAGTGCAAGTTTTTTAAATTACTCAGTCCTTTCGTGTTTTTTTAGGTACATTGCCAAGACATACGTGCCTCTGGAATTACTAACTTGGTATATGTTATTAGTGAGAGACTGTGAACTCCTGGAGTTTTCCATCACCTGCTGCAGGAACAGACAGAGCAGTAAATCAGAGCAAAGCAGAAACAGAAACAAAGTATTAGTAGGAAACCAGTGTTTCCACATTTGCTGTAACAAACTGGGATAATGTGTTCCGTGTTGATTTATGTGGGAAAAAAGAGGAGATTGAACGTTTCCATAAGGTTCCGGCATAATGTTCAGTTGTACGGTAACAATCTCTATAAAAAAAGGTTACTTGAAAAGGAATCAGGCTGCAGCTAAAGACCGCAGGCCTGGTAACGATCCTAACGGAACCGGGGAAAAACCCAGGCACCGTGCTGTTCTCTGTTTTTGGGGCGATGGAATCACACGGCGGCGGGCGGCGGNCCCGCGGTATTCCCGGCCGGGGCCCGTCACGTCCGGGCGGCGGAGATGCCGGTAAGGCGGGTGGTGGGGGACAGCCCGGCCGCACCTGCGGGACTCGCCGACCCCCGCGGGGTGCGAGAGCCCAGAGAGCCGGGAGCGCGGGGGGACTCCCCGGCCTTCCTGTCCTTCCCGTCCCCGCTGCCGCCCCTCACGGCTGCGGCCGGACCCGCGCTCTGGGGTGGGTGGCACCTGCCCTGCCGGGCCTCGGCGCTCCGCCCTGCCCCCGTTCCTCCCCGGGCCTCCGCCGGGCTCCTCCCGGCTGGAGCGTGGGCAGCCGGGCCTGGCAGAGCCAGCTCTTGTCCTCGTGGGTCACTCGGGGCCCGCCGTGCCGGGTACGGGCTGACAGGGACAGCGGGTGGACGCGGGAGTGTCGCCGGGCCCTGGCTCGCTGCCTGCGGTGAGCTGAGTTACTCTGCGCTCGCTCTGTGTGGTGTCTTGCCTCTTCACGGCAAGTGAAGCTCCGTGCTGCAGTGCTGCTGCCAGGACTGTGAGAGGAAGGCTTTTAGGTTCTCTTTTTAGCTGATCCAGCATTCTCGTTATTTTTTAACATAGTCAGTAGATTGGTAGTTGTGTGGGAAAGGGGAAAGAACTGTATGTAGTTCACATTTTTCTCCCATCAGTAGTGTCTGAGTGTTTTCCTAGCAGGCAAGAAAAGTTTGTCCTCATGTTCCCCTTTTAGCACAAACATCATATGGGGATTTGTGAAATAAGTTCTATTTATCTGGGCTTATCAAGAAATTAAATTTCTGATTCTGTGAAATATCCTGACTGACAGGAAAAACTGATGTTTCCTGCTGACAGGTTGTTTGTATATGGCTCCCTTTTATCAATAATTTGGATAATTCCGCTGTGTTGTGGACTGGGAATTCAGCTTCCTCATATCTTGCATGCTTTATGTGATTTGCAGTTGATCCCATAAGTTTCCAGAACAAACAAGGCAATTTTCCATTTAAAATTAGTGATTGCAAAGAAAATGTGGTAAATAACATCCTAACACCGTGAAATTAATTTTTAAAGACTGTTCTGATGATTCAGTCAAAACAGAAATCCAGGCACCTCAGTAAATGAGTTTTACTGATGCCTCAAAGTATATTTTACAGCTGCATCAACACATGTTCACTTCTTTTTGCTTTGCTCTTGTTTTTCAGTTCCTCTTTCTTTATGTTTCCTTTTTTGTTGTTTTAGGTTAAATTAACTATTTCCGCAACAGAGCTTCTTGCAGAAGGACCACCACACTGGTTTGCACTTAGGAAAATATGAAAATAATCAGGGAGTGTTGTTCTCTCTGAAGTAAAAAAAAAAAAAAGAAATAAAAAAATCTGTGCCTTGCTGAGAACAGCTGCAGGAGTTGGACACTTGAATCAATGTTATCGGATGAGTTAGAATCCAAACCTGAGGTGAGCAATTACGAACGGAGTTTGGTTTCCAGGAACCTTTATGGGCAACACTTAGAGTTCAGTGAGTTTACTCAGATTGCTGCTTACATACTAATTTTCCAAGTGTTCTCAGTGACAACTTCTAATGCTTCCATGCTTTGATTTGAATGGCAAAATATTAGAAAATACTGCAAGATTTTTTCACCTCCTTTCAAGTATCAGCCAATATTCTTGCCTGTTCTCAGGTTACTTTTTTTCCCACTATTGCAGCACTCTTTTGTTACGGGAATAAAATAAATTTAATGAATTGACTATTTCTTTCCTGCAAACCAAATTGACTTTACTTGGTTTGGGACAATCTGAATTATTCTATCAGCATCAGCCAGTCCTGTTTTTCAAAGTACTCCTGTTTCCATTAAGCAGTTGGTAGGAGCGCACAGGGGATCCCAGTTGCTCAGTGTGAGGCTGCTGGACTGTTCCAGGTTCAACTGGTAGCAGAGCTGGACATGAATTACAGGGGCCTTTATGCATGCACAGCTGGCCACAAACGCAGGGACAGCATGAACATACACATTATCACATGCACTGGTAAAGCATGAACAACAAATGTTTGCTAGTGGGGCTATAGCTGTACCCTTCTCACTCGACTCTCGTGCATTCTCACACCCACACCTCTGCCAGGCCTACAGTGCTTCCTTCTGCCCAGACCCAGGGCTTTTAGCCAGTTTCTGGCTGGAATATTTTTTGCGGTTTTTTTCCAGACTGTGGTAGCCTCTTACTTGGATTAGTCAACTAGAAGCTCACTAGCAGTGGACTCACTTGTGGGTAGAATATTTAGGAATGTCTTTGGTAATTAGATAGGAGGGACTATAGTGATCAGGCACAGCAGTGTACTGACTAGCAGTCAGCAAACATAGGATTGGAGTGTCTTCTCTCCCTCCTACTCCTGGTTCTTCAATTATCCACCTTGATTCCTCCTTTGATTCTCCCCCTAAACATAGCATAATAAGCTTAACACATCCTGCTGCCCTTGTTATATTAGATAGTAAGTTTGGTCTGTCTTATGAGACCCATTCTGATAAGCCATAAATGGCTTTGTTTTCTAACCAGTTAAAATTTCTGGTTGAACATTTACAAGATGTCACTCTACCAGTGTCTCACTAATCAGTTTCTGAGGAGTTCTGGGTTTTGTTACTCTTACCTGTAATGTGCTAGATACAAGTGTCTGCAATTTGTTACATTCAGCACCACCACCACCTGCTGTCTCTCCTGTTTCTTGCCTTGTTTTTCAGGTTGAAATGGTCATTAGCTGGCTCCCTGTGCGTTTCCCTATTTAAAGATACAGGGGTTGTATCACTTGGCGTCCTTGCTTTTCCTGGTTCTCAGCTTTACCTCTGCAGATGGCTAAAGTCCTAGAGCAGAGGACATAGTACAGCTATGAAATACCTTTTGGGGAAGTTTGCCAGAATTGAATGGTTTTTGTTGAGTCTTGTTTCTATCCCTGTAAGCAATGCAGCATGTATCTTAAACTAGTACTCTAAAAAGAATTATGATTACATGCTGCTAATTCATTACAGCCCATGTGATGTGTTAAGACATTTGTTTCTTAATAGAGCAGCTAAAACCCTTCCAATCGCACTGTTCAGGAAAAGAAGCTGCAAATTTGTAGCAGCTCAGAGTAGTCTCAGCATGATCTGCAAAGAATTCCTCTCTCTTGCCTTGTCATTGATATCTCCTACATTCTATCAATTTTTTTCTGAGTTCTGAATGATAAGGTGGGAGGAGTTTATTAGTTTTGTCTGTGAATGGGTGGGTTCCCTTAGATTATTTCTGACAGCCCAGGACCAGGACAGTTGGAGTGCTCATTGCTCATTCCTCAAATAGGAGCTGTAACTGGGCCTTGTCTCTTCTCAACCTGAGTAAGGTATTTGTTAGTTAGGCTTGTTTACATAATGGCAGAGTTGCATTTCCTTCCCAGCAAGCCCATAAGAGTTGGCTGTTTATTCTCCATGAGCTGGTACATAAAAAAATTTACACTGGTTGTTGCAGAGGGCATCCTTTCTGTAGATGCTGTCTTCTAAACCATGTTCCTCAATCTTGATTGAGGCTATTTTATACTAAAAGTTTTGATTCATTTCCATGTATGTATTTCTACCCTCTTTTTCTAGTTCTGATTATGAAACTTGAGTGTTAAGTTAGTACTATTTTCTATTCATTTGATGTTAAACTGGTAGATACCCTTTTTACACTTTTCCCAAATAGCAGTTCAAATGTCTCTGAAAGTAAGTAATGATTTTATATCCTCTAGTGAGCCATGGCACCACAATTTTTATAGCCACAGATAATTTTTTTTATATACCTAATGTGTGAGAAATGTATTAATTAAGAGCTAGCTGTATTTCTGTAACATCTAGATGATAACAATCAAGGCATTATGTCTCTATTGCATAGACTTCTTTGCTACTGGTTTTATCCCTAAAGATGCCACCAACATACCGTTAAATATTTAATGCTTGAGTAGAGGTGAATCCTTCTTTCATAGAAAGTTACAGAGTTGCTTGGAGACAGTTGTATGGACAGATGGATCTACTTTTTCTTCTGGACTCCCTGCCCCCAAAGCTATGTAACTATCATTCCTCAGGGAACTGCCAAGATTTGCATTTTGTCTGCTTTAAGCCTTCAAGGTGATTTATTACACTTGCAAGTATTTCCAGTCACCTCCACCACACCAGTCCAGTGCAGGGGGCTTTCTGCTCTTGGGATAACTCTTAGCACAATCAAATGAATTACAACTCTGTTCTGTAAACTGAATTAGTTATTGAAAAGGGGGTGAAGAGAGGTATTTTAGCCTCTCCTTTCTCTCCTCCTCGGTGCCTTACAAGGAGAGACACTTGTGATTTAATTAGTTTCCCAGAGGCTGTATGGGAGGAGGACATCTCAGTTTCTAGGTAACAAGCCGCCTGCCCTGCACACCCTTCAGCTCTAGCCCCTCCTTTCTCCTCCCCTTCCACTAAATTTTCTTTTGACCTCTTTATTTTGTTGTGGTTCACTGGTTAAATTTAGAACAGGAATGGTTTTGATTAAAGACATGGTCCCTGCGGCTCTGGGAATCTAGTCTAGCTCTCCAGCTGTCTAATGGGAGGATAGATCCGAGGTTCTGGAGAACCTTCTTACCCTGTCCCTCCCAGCAACCCCTACTTCAGCCAGAGCAGATGCCTGACACTTCTTGGCTTTTGAATCATCTGTTATGGGACACAAACTTAAGACAATGCATCCCAGGTGGCCATATTATCACTTGTTTCTGGTTTGGTTGTTTTGTTGAGTTGTTTGTTTTTGTTGTTGGTTTTGTTTGTTTGTTAAGGATTTCTAGTAGAGGTTCTCAGTTCTTTAAACAGTTTTTGGGGTTTGTTTATTGTGGGGTTTTTTCCCTCTCAGGTCAGGGACATTATCCAAGTCTCTTGGTAACACAAGCATTCTGCATTGCTTGCAGTGATAGACCCTGGGATCGTGTAACCACTTCTTGTTGACCAGCAGAGATAACAAATATTTCCTTAGTGACAACAGCCAAGAAATATTTTACATTTTTTAATACATTCACTGTCTGCATTATTTACAGAATTTTCAGTTATGTGGCATTTCAGCAGAAGTAGTTAAAGGAGAGTATATTCAAGAAGGTGATATGGCAGAGCAAAAATAAAATTCTTTTTATCAGCTGAACTTTGCCCTCCAAGGATTATAGATTCTCTCTGTATCATTCATGTCTGTCCCATGAAGTTTGAATCTCTTTCGTCAAGGATGTCCTTTTGCAATATTAAAATTTATTTCAAATTCCAAGGAATGTCTTAGCTGTAGAGTAAAGTCACCTCACACCTCTTACTGTTCCTTTGGTATTCTGTTAATATTCTGTACATTCAGTTTCCCTAACTATTCCTATTCTGGTGTCCCAAGATGACCTATCTGCTTTGCTTACAAATTATAGCACTTTGGTCATAATGGATCTGTCTCCTCCCTATGTAGGGATTCTACAGCCACCATCTCAGGAATTTACAGCCCATCTGGGGCCTGTTTGTGATGCCAGATGTTATTTGGTTATGGGATCTGTCAAACTGTATCATCTAGGAGGTTCCTGCCTTCCTGGTCTTTCAGGAATATGCCTGTGCATACATAGACAGTACAGACATCGTGGCTGTGTGGCAAGACAGGGCTTTTACCAGCACACTCAAACACAAATGGCATTCCCATGGGAAAAAAAGGCCACAAATTAGGCCACAAATGGCCTAATCCTGTCTACAGGTAAAAAGTCTTGAAATTTGCTAGCATATCACACGTGTCCTCCCTTGGCTGACATACATACTTGTGGTCATGCATCTGTCCACCCTTCACCAAACCTTGAGTCCTTCCCGTATCCATCTCCAGACCTTGGGCTTTTTAGTTCAGCCTCTGGCCAGGATCTTGGGTTTCCACATTGTGGTTTTCTCTATTTTGCAGGCTCTGCCAAAGTGAATTTAATCAAATGAATGTACTCAGAAACCATTTAGGAACAGAAAGTATTAGAGAGGATGTGACAGACCCCAGTGGTGATGCAGAACATCAACCTGCAGCCTGCTACTGTGGTCAATCAGTATTATCCCTAATCGCCTTGCAGTTCCCAGTAGTTGTTTCTTCCCTATCTACCTGGATCGCTCCCTTTGGTCCTTCCCCTAAACATCCATAAGTTTCTCCCAGTCCCACAGTCTCCACTCAAGATATCTTAATATGTTTTATCCAGTCCCAGAATTTCCCCCATATCCCGTAAGAAGTTTGCTCTTGCTGATGAGATGGGTTCTAGTAACCCAGGATAACATTGTTCCTATTCCTTACAAAGTTTCTGGTTGAATTTTTTCAAGGTCACACTTGAGTTATTCCTGTATTGGCCCATCTATCAGTGTCCCAGGAGTTCTGGGTATTTTTATTATTGCTTATCTGCAGTTTGCTAGAGTTTGTTAGTGTTTGTGTATCTGTGTATTTAATTTATCACCTGTCCTGTTCCTAGATTTCTATGCTTAATAGCCAATGACCAGATACCCTTATAATTTCCTCTATATTTTCAGCTGCAAAACCATATTGTGAGAAGCATGACACAATGTTTGTAATGAGGTCTTTCCTGTATTCCAGTTGCTGTAGTTGTCCACAAAGGTATTCAATAATTTTGAACAAGAAGGTTTAGGAAAAATCCGTCAAGATAAAACTGACATGAAAACTTTTTATTTTGTCTGAATTATTTGAGTTGATGATTGGCTTGCTTTAGTTTATGTGAAGGGTTGGGGTTTTTTTATTACACATTTTAATAATAGGCATGATTCATGTCCGTTTGTTTCCTTCTGCTTTTTTTGCCCTCTCATAGTTCTCTGTACTAGTTTGTCATTACTTTACAAAGCAAATTAAATGGAACTTTTTTCTTCTGAGCATCTGCTTGTGGTAGCTGCATTTTGCTTTTCCCTAGTGGCTTGATGTTGCTATGTTGAAGTGGAAGGTTTAAAGCAAAGCTTTCTTCTTGTAGGAGGCAAGTTTCATTTAGGTCTTTTTGTATAAAAATAGGCAAGACCATAAAACAAGTGTTTTGTGGTGGAGTAGAGAAGCAGTAGGGCTCATCAACATGAAAGACAATCCAATAATTTGCATCTGTCTTAGTGCTCACAGTTTTTAGTCCCTACTTCTTTTTTCTGGTTGCCTTGCTCATTATTCCCAACTCTCTTTTTACTTCTCTTTCTCCTATTCTTTTAATCCTAAATTAGAATGCGTGACCCTGGCAGAGGGACTGTCTCTTATTGCCTATGTTGTTTTTTGACAACATAAAAATAGTTCTATCTTCTTGCTAGGTCCTCTGGATAATCTTATATCTGAGATGAAACAATTCTAACCTTTCTAACTGCCATCTGGCTTGTGGCCTAGTTCAAATGGCATGTTGCCATCTGAATGACTTCAGGACTTAATTTGTAGCTTCATAATTGTCAGCGATGACAGGCTGCCCCTAAGGGAGGGTGAGCAGGGAGTCAAGGGTGATCCCAGCCCAGGCAGTGCCCTCACAGACCAGGGCACAACACTGCAGCATGGAAGGCAGAGACAGAGAGGTGCTGCAGTCCACAGCCCTCAGCCCTGGACAAGGCAAAGTGATGAGCCAGGTCCAGGGTCTATCCCGAGTGCAGGCAGGAGCAGCAGAAGATGGGGCTGGACACAATGATGCAGTAAAAATATGAGGTTCGTCCAGCAGACAGGGCTTGAGACAGGTAAACCTACAGCACAACTCAGGAAGGGAATGACTGGGCCAGGCTGAGCTTCAGAGGAGCCCCCAGGGAGAGAGAGTGTGGATGGGAGTCCCAGAGGAGACCAGTCAGGGCTGTTAAAGCTTCAGGGTTCCTACAGCAGCAGCTCTTCGAGATAAAAGTGTTTGAGAAAGCATCAGTCTTTCTAGTGTTTTTGTGAGAGGAAATGAGCATAGAGAAATCAGAGCACAAAATACTAAGTTTTCTTTACAGTTTCTTTGATTTAACAGACTTTCTCTTGATGTAAGAGAGGCTCAAAAAGGCTGGTGTTTGCCACAGGAATAATTTGGAATTAGATGCCAATAGTTCTGAAAAGGAAGTACTAAGACAATCACAACATACAAAATAAGAATCAAATTACATGTGACTGTTGGGTTTTAATCACAAATATACAATGGGCACATCAGGATTTTTTAGTCTGTTTCTTTAGACACTAATGAACTATCTCACTGCACAGACAATTCCATCTGGGCTCTGTGTGACTGCATGCTGAAATGTGTCACAATGAGGGTAGTAGATGTGAATAAATATCTTGTACAACTTCCTTCTAAATGCCAAAGATAAAGGAAGTTTGCTACCTACAGTTGTTTGCTAGATAGCAGCAGAATCAGCAGAATGCAGGATCGTTGTCAAGGAGTTTCCTGGAGATAAGGAACTGGAGGTTTAACTTTTTAGTATATTGTTATTTTCCACATTTCTTCATTCAGCATTTAAAAAACCCCTGAGAATGTGAGTATAGGACTTAATTTGTTTGACAGAACTTAAAGGTGAACAAATAGATCCTACGTGTGGGTTTTGAAATGTGGAGTATGCATCTGGGTGTGTTACAACTGGCCCCTTTCTGTCTTTCTAAAGGTTAAATCCCTACAGGGGAGGGATTTGAGACCATGTTTAAAAAAGCTTGTGCAGTTCACAGAATTTGTTCAGTCCATTGCAGAAGTTGGACTGTGGTATCTCCTAACTCCCAGCAGCACTTTCTTTGTTAAATCAGAATATTTTAATATGGAGTGCTGTGACACTGGTAACAGAAAAAAGAGAGTCTCATTTCTGTGTCTGCCTTGGAGGTAAAGAGGAGTCCAACATTACCTGTGGTACTCTGACAAAAACTTGAGATGTTGTAGAAGGAACACAATGAGTAAACAAGGCACGCATTTTGCTGCTCTGAACTAGGTTAGAAATACGGGAAGACTTTTCAGGGGTGAAAAAAGTAATTTCTCTGACTTCCTGTTCGAGTGTCAGGTTCCTTTTTTATAACTCAAGATTTTGAGGAGTTAGCTGGAAGTAATTTTTCCCAGAGCTGACTGATGTTAGGGATGACTAAATCTGCTGGACTGAATGACCTCTCATCTCCTGGGCTCATCAAGAAACATGAGGACAGCTCTTTAATTCTGATAGTAGATCCAGCCACTAGTGAGATTTAGTACCTGTTTGAAAATATGTGTGCACACACTGTACAGATGTGATTGGTACCAAACATAAGAACACGGACTGAGTGCTTGTAGCTTTACCCTCATAAACATGGGCAGCACAAAGTACCTGCTTCTGTGTTCAAGGGTTGCTGCCTAAGGAAAACTTTCATGGATTTCTTTGGGATCTATCCCCACACTTCTCGTTTCACTTGCTAACTAGGCTGGCTTGGAGTTCATTAGCATACGACTCACACTAGAAATGAGTGTGTGCCACTAGTGACCCACTGTAGAGAGCAGGACCACACAGGGAGTAGGTAAGAATGGAGTTTAATAAGAAGACAGGATGGAGTGTAAGAGTTACACTGTGCCAGACAACTGAATTGACCAACTTCCTGCTTAGATGCAATGGGCCTCTTTGATCCTTCCCTCTCCATTTTCTTGTGTTTTTTTCTGCCCTGATCCATCTTGATCCTTTCTCTTGAACAATGCCTAATAAGTCCTGTCCAAATCCCCCCAAATCTTTTGACCAGTCCAAATTCCTCCCCAGGGAATGCATCTCAGTTTAAGTCCTATACCTGTTTATGCAATAGTCCCTCTTGTTTTGTGTAGTGTTTTGGAGAGGGTTTCTTCTGTTAATCCCCTTAGTGGGAGGATTGGTTGTCCATCTTTGGTGGTTTTAGGAGTAGCTGATTTGGGTGGGTAAGGCTGTCTATGTTCTCCCCCTTGTCATCCCAGCCTTGCTTCTCTGATTGTTATCTGCTTATTTTGAATAGCCACATGATAGATATCTTTGTAACTGGTCTTGTGATTGCTTAATTTAGAAAATGCCAACTTTAAGTTAAGCATTCAAAGACAATGATTTTAAAAAATACCTGTACCAAAGGCTGAGCATGGAAAACATTTACTTGAAACGTTATAGTAAAATATCAAGTGGTAAAATATTAATTAAAAAGAAATACAGCCTAACTAGAAATACAGACTAACTAGGCACTGGATGCCCAAATCCAGAGCTGTTTATTGTATGTTAAAGAAATGAGAAGTTGATAGGTATTTCAGAGACAACAAACAATTCTTTCCTTGTGTTAATGTAAATTGAAAAGTTTTCATTTATATCTGTGTGTATTCATGGTATTAAATTCAATGTCTCATACAAGACAGTAGGAGATTAGTGGATTTAGTACCTTTTTAAATGATTTGTGCTGCTCTTGACCTAATCTTCAGTATATTTTTTCAGCTGCTGGTTCAGTTTGTTCAAAATACTTCTATTCCACTGGGACAAGGACTGGTGGAATCAGAACCAAAAGACATCACCTGTCTCTCTCTGCTTCCTGTTACTGAGACCTCAGAATGCAACAGACTCATGTTGCCAGGTAAAATCTATGTGGCAGATCTTTGTGACTGTGCCCTTCATACAGCTGCTTTTACTTCACCACTCTGGCTCCAATGTCTCTTGCTGATAAGACCTTCCAGGGATGGAGGAACAAGTTCAGCAGAGTGACTGAATCGTCTCGTTTAATAGTAAAGTCTGACTAATTTGAAACTTCCTTCTCCCTTCTCTCTGAAGTTTTGGAATCTTTTCCTAGAAAAATAATTTCATAAGTGTCTTTTAGTCATAGTGTATTTATACTTTTATTTACTCTGGTTTCACTTTCCTCATTAGATGATGAAAGAGATCTCACTTCTCCAAGTCACACTAATTCTTCCAAAGATGTTTCTTCTTCTGCTGTCTTGAGAAGTCTCCAGGTAAATGTAGGCCCTGATGGAGAGGAAACAAGGGCACAGAATGTGCAGAAACCATCTGAACTTCTGTCAACTCCAGAAACTTCTAGTTTATTGCAAGACCTCCAGCCCAGCGACAGCACTTCATTCATTCTTCTCAACCTAACAAGAGCAGGTAATTGTCCTTCTGTTTGTCATCTGGCTGGATATGTCTCAGCAGAATGCAGGAGATACAAGTACAACTCTGTCCCTTCTGCTTATGGAGAGGAAAGATCATGAAATTTGCTGGGCATTATTGGATTTTTAGGAGCATTTAGTCATCAACATCTTTCTACAATGTAGAGGTCAGTGGAGACTTTTTCAGGGCAGCTATTTCATCCATGCTATGAACATTAATCTCTGAGAAGCAAAAGAAATTTCCCTCTGTTCCATTATTGTTTCACAAATTTATCTTCTTTTCTAGGGCTGGGGTCTCCCTCAGAGCACTTGGTGTTTGTTCAAGATGAAGCAGAAGATTCTGGCAATGACTTTCTCTCCCATGATAGCACAGACAGCAGTACCCCATGGTTCCTACGAGTACAGGAATTGGCCCATGACAGTTTAATTGCTGCCACTCGGGCACAGCTCGCAAAGAATGCCAAAGCAAGCAATAATGGTAGGAGATCCACAGATTGTGTTTCACAAGTTGAATGTTCCATACAAGACCCCTAGTTCCACATTGTTTCTTCCTCTCTTCAATTCTCTCTTGCTTTGAATCAGTTATGACATCTTCATATCATCAGTGACAGAATTATACAGGACAATTATGCTTTTTTTCTTCAGTATAAATAGGCTTTGCATTTTTTTCTTGGGGAACCAACTCAAGTGGAACCATCTGTTCATTGTAGCCTACTAGTTCTCTGGTACATGTAAAGAATATCTTTTTTCTGACTGCTGCTGCTTGTTTTTCAACTTTTATTTTCACTTTGAACAGCCTATTTTTAATACATACTGTAAATTATGCTTTCTTTTTAGCTCCACTGAGTTTAGAGAGCAGTTTTCTGCTGAATACATAATTGCATTTAATCACATGTTTTCTGACCTAATTATTTTAATGAATAATTGCAAGCAAATGCAGTATCTCTTACTTTAGCTAAGGTGTTTTTAAAAACAACTTAGCTAATAGGTGATAGTTGGTTGATAGTTAAAAGTGGTTGTTTGATATTGATATACAGACCATTTTTACAATTTCTGGTGCATTTGCTTTCTATTCTTTTTGTGATAAGCCTTATCTGGTAGCAGGTGATCTGATCCAGATAGCTTGTTGGGAATAGTTTATGGGCCTGGTAAGGTTTGCAAGTCTGTGTCTCATCTCTGTTACAGGCTAGGCAGCAGATGTAGGACATGCTAAACAGTTAGTAGCCAGACACATACCTGACTTACAATCCTGTATCATATATGATGCTGTTTTTTCTATTACATTTGACACATTATAGTAATCTGTATATTTTTTAGATTTCAGTGGACTTTTTTTTTTTCCAGGTGAAAATGTTCATCTTTGCACAGGAGATGGGCAGCCAAAAGACTCAAGCCCCATTCCTCATTTATCTCGCGTGGAAAGGAAGCTTAAGTGCACAGTTGAGGGCTGTGATCGGACATTTGTATGGCCAGCTCACTTCAAGTATCATCTGAAAACACACCGGTGAGCAGAATGGAGCTATTTGTTGTTATGACCTTGACAAAATGCACTCTGTATTTGAGATAATGTTAGGTTTTGACATTGACAAGCTGTGAAAACTTGGCATTATTCTTATAAATATTAGGTCTCTTGAGTGCTTTAAGTCAATTATGCTGAAAAACTTGGACTAGATTTAGATAATTTTGCAGGTCCTTGTTATGTTTGGTTTAGAATTTTTGTATTTTAACAGGTACTCATATTTAATAAAAGAAAGAAGTCAAGTGTTCATGAAAGATGTGTTGCAGTAGCTGGTAATGAAACAGCTTTTTGTTGCTTTCCAGGAATGACCGCTCCTTCACCTGCCCAGCAGAAGGCTGTGGAAAAAGTTTCTACGTCTTGCAGAGGCTGAAGGTGCACATGAGAACTCACAATGGTGAAAAACCCTTTGTGTGCACAGAACTGGGCTGTGGTAAACAGTTCACAACAGCTGGAAATCTGAAGAACCACCTACGAATTCACACTGGTGTGTTTTAGACCTCACCTATTTGTGGTCTGCTGAGGTGGGGTCTTTCCTGAGGAATAAACCACTTCCTCCTCTGTCCTCAAGCTATGAAAGTATTATGTTGTTTACCTCTGCCCTCCATTAATGTCCCTTTTCTGTCAATTCCCATTGATCTATAGGTCAGATAAATCAAGTGCTAATCTCTTTTACTATCCTGTATAGTTTCACACAAGCTTTACCTTTCAAATAGTGTGTGGTGATGCTGTATTCTGTTCAGATGCATGCTCTGAAGGTTCCCTTCCAGTTGTGTGGTGGAGGAAGGGGTGTGTGAAACTAGACTGTTACCAAGGGAATAGTTAGTGAACATGACTTCTGAAATTGTGTTTTGTAAAGAGGTTATTTGAAATTCCTGAAAGGCTCAATTGCTTAGATAGTAGGAGCTGTACTGACATCTGCCTGACTGACTAGCTTGTGTTACCTATGCTGCTTGTAGAATGACTACATTTGGGACATACAGAGAAATGAGGAGCGCAGTGGAATGAGTTGCAAAAATATAGTAGCAAAGAAAAGTAGAAAAAAACACTGATTAGAAGATAGCATTGTGGTGTGGTGTGCAAACTGCTCTGTTTGTGCCAATGCTAATTTGGGATGTTACTGTATGCTGGAGCCTGTATACTCTCAATTCATGCTCAGCTTTTTATAGTAAATAAAACAAGAATCTTTATTTCATAGTGCTGTATTTTATACATAGTTTGTTTATGATGGCTCCTCTGGAGAATATGATCCTGCCTGTCAGTATTTTTAGAAGTTGGTATAACAGCCAAAGTGCTTTAAGTGTTTTTGTACTAGAAAGTTAGAGAGAGGCACAAAAGTTACTGCTGAAATGACCAGCAATTTCATAGTGACCAGCAGTTTAATTAATGACTAGCAAAGTTCATAGTGAATATTCTGGTGATTTTGTTTGTTTAGTTTTTTAAGCTTCAGGGTTATCACAACACTCAAACAAATGGCCCAGTTCAAGCTCCTCAGAATATTGTTAGAGATTCCCTGATGGCCTTGGAAGCATTGTATTACAGTTGGGGAACATTTCAAAATAACCTTGACATGTGTGAGAGAACAAGGCCTCCCAGGTAAAATGGAATTACAGGTTATGTGGGTCGCCAGCAGCTGTCTGTGCCTTCTGCCTTACTTAAACACGACCGTATGGTGTGTGGTTTGTCGGCACACGTGGGAAAAGGCTGCTATTTTAAACTATGTGCAGTCTAGCTAGAACACATGGTTTGGGGGCAGATGTTGGGATGTAGTTAAAAACTGTACATACCAATAATAAAATGTTGAATGTGTAGTAACAGCAGCTATATTTTTTGCAGTTTTCTTTTGCACTTATAGCTCCCAGCCAAGGTGCAGATTAAGTTAATAGGCCCAGCTGATACATGCACAATCCCCCCTGATAAGTGAACATTCTGCAAGCAACAGAGTCGTAGCTTCTGGAGGAGTAACTAGTAACTTTCTAAGCTGCAAATGGATAATGTGGAATTAAGCATTTGATCAGACCAAAGGTGTTATGAAATTGGAGGTGTAAATAGCCCTAGGGTGTCTTAGAGATAGAACTGTGTGCTGTTATTTAGGTCAATGGTAGCTTTCCCAAACTTTTAAAGATTTATAGCAAGCCAGAAAGTACAATCAGTGTTTGACACTCTGCTGTGTATTTCAGCTTTGGAACTCCAATTGGAATATGCTGTGTTGATCCATTTTGGTCACAGCTGTCAAATGCTGTTGTAGATAAGAGGCTGGTAAATGAGCTGTAGGGAGGAGACTTCTAAAGGCAACGTCACAGTAGAAACACCTTTAAAAACAAGTTTACTCTGAAAGAACTACATATATGTTGTATAATAAAATGTTAAAATAGCTTGCTTAATCTCCTGTGATCTTGCCATTACTCTTGTACAGGGGTCCAGTTAAAGGCTTGAAATCATAGTGTTAAACATAGTATATTGAGTTCTTTAGTGGGACATTGCAGGCAAAAGTTATGTCTAGCTTTATTAAGAGAGTGCTCAAAACAGATTAATTTTATTGCACTGCATTAATGTAGTAACCTCCCAATTTATCATAATTCAAATAGATCAAAAATAGCTGTGATATAAATTTCAGCCCATAAGAACAATTTGTGCATTGAATTACAATTCCTCCACACATAGATATAAATGACTGACACATCTCTCACAGGATTTTTGCAAGTTCAGCCTGATCTGAAATAATGTATAGAATCTGATATGAAGGGAAATACAGTTAATGGGATTTTTGGCACTGAGAGGCAGACAGGGAGCAGGACTCTGTGAGTGTGTGGAACAGAAAGCTGGTTGTTGAGAACTGCATTGAAGATACATCATAGATCGAGTAGTTTTATATTATTCTATTATTATTTATGTACCTGGAAGATTATCTAGAAACAGTGGTCTCTTGCTTCACTTTTGGTCTAAGAATATTTTAAAATAATGCCACTGTTTCCTCTGGTGAAGAGAATGTTGTAAAAGCCTTAGGAAGCTTAGCAAGGATGTGTAATATCCATTGAACTCTGATATACATAAGGCCAAATGGGAGAATGGAGTAGAGATGTCCAGGCTGTTCTCAGGGACTTGGGCAATCAGATTAAGTTGTGATCCCAAGATCTTACTTACTTTTCCCTTGTAGGGGAAAAACCCTTTCTGTGTCAGGCACAGGGATGTGGTCGCTCCTTTGCTGAATACTCCAGTCTTCGGAAACATTTGGTTGTCCACTCAGGTAAGAGTCTTCATCTGACATTCTGTGACATGTCTGAAAAAATACCTTCATTGTAGGACTTTGATTTGAATTCCTTAAGAAAATTCATGGTTTCTACAGAACTTCTGGCCATAGCACTTTTTGACTTCCCTTTTGTGGTGCCTGTAGCCTGTACACTTTAATCTTTTAGATTGTTTCTATTTCTAAATTCAAATTACATTTTAAAAATTATTTTTTTAATTGTTTCTAAAATGTCATGAAGTTGAATATCTTTTTCATACCTGCCATTTGGTCATTTAAAAGAGAGACTCTAGCATCTCTGTATATTAACCACAGCCATTTGAATCTGAAATCTCTTGCAAGTGGGTTTCTGCCATAGGTAGGGTTTTCCTTTATTTTTTCCTGCTACATAAATGTAATTGGACAAAGGTTTAGGTGGAAATATATTTCACAAGTGTTTCAAAGCTTCTGCCTTCTGTTTTGATTGATCTTTCTTAAATATCATCAGCACACAATGAAAACGGTATGTTTGGGGAATGGGAGATTTTACTGAGGTAATAACATTTGGGATTGAGTTCTCCATGCTTTTTCTGTCCTGTCTCCTTGGCTTCCATGCCATTGAGCCAAGAAGTATGGACAGCATGCTTGTATTGTGAAAATGATGAACTCTTCTTTAAAATGGAAGTCCTTTCACAGTGAAAAGTCATCATCAAGTCTCTGCTCCGTTACATAAAGCAGATGCTGCAATTCATTGTGTGATGGCAGGAGACAGCTTCCTTGCCTCTGGTCATTTTATTCTATATGTGGGACATCAAGTATTTCCATATCAATGAGTAAATGATTTCAAATAACTTGGTTCCCTCTCATCAATCTGACTTGAAGACTTTGTTACTCTTCAGACTTGAGTTTTCCAACAATTGCCATTATCTAAACCTCTTCTGCTTATGGCCCTCCAGGAGACGGGAATACTTCTCATTTGGTTTTTATTGATAAATTAGCACCAGTGGTGTTAACAGCCATTTCAAAACTTATTAGTTTCTTAGTTGATGAGGTCTCTTCTCCCAGTTTGGTAATTCTTGGGATATTTCTTCCCCCTTTGACTCCAAGGAGTGAAGCCCCATCAGTGCCAAATTTGTGGGAAGACATTTTCCCAGAGTGGTAGCAGAAATGTGCATATGAGGAAACACCACTCCCGAATTGGAACAGCTGGCAGCAGGGAGCGAGAACAGCCAGGTAAAGAAGGGAGCACACTCACTCTGGGGGAAAAGTGCAGGAAAAAAATTAGTGGGTGGTCAAAGAAAAGATGTTTGTCCTGATAATATGAGACCACAAGCCAGTAAGAAACAAAAGTCTGTTCCTCTTGGAGATGAGGACTGCTTACCCTCCCCTTTTCTAGGACAGAAGACAAAGGTGTATTTTTGTATGGTGGTCAAGGGGCAGATATATTTATTGTTTCCAAAATCAATATGAATCTAGTTGGGTTTTTTAATATGGATTTTTTCCCTTGGTTATATTTTCTTGTTGCAAGCACCCTGGTATTTTACACAGTGTGAATTATTTAAACAGAAAGCCAATCCTGCATAAGATCCCACCACAGTAAGGTTCGAAACAATAAACTTAGTATTTTCCATCCATTGGAGCACTGGATGCCCAAAGAGTAGGAATGGATAAAGTAGGTGTCTAGGAAAGAAGTCAGTATGACTTGCAGTGGGGCAGGGATTGTATCTTATATTGCAGTGTCATTGCATCATAAGAATTTTACCCTTTTTTTTTCATAATAGAGTCACTGATGGGCAGCAGTTTGCTTGAAGAATCAACAGTGCATAGTAAAAATCTCATCTCCATGAACTCTCAGCCCAGCCTTGGTGTTGAGTCTCTACACTTGCCAGACACAGAGTCAATTATTGGAGTAGAAGAGGGTGAGACCAGCTGCTCTTTTTTCCGCCCTCTTATATGTGGTGACTGAGATGGGATCGATCATTCCTCCTTGAGGCTCACCATATTGCAGTGGGATGAATGAACATTGCTTTAACTGTGCACAGAGGGGTGGGTAGATAGTGGATGAATCCTAAAACTAGAGTTGGAGAAGATCTGCTGGACCAAGTTTCTCTCTTGCAGAGCTTAAAAGGTGAAATCTGCTGCTTAGGTGTCACTTAGCCCATGTTGTGGAACGCCATGTCAAAACTGCTTATGCAGTCCATCTCCTAAAGCCTAAAGTGTTTGTTTGCTGGAGCACCTAGGAGCCCCAGCTAAGGACCAGGACCTCATTGTGCTAGGCACTGTTCAAATATTCAGTATCTTGAGCAACAGGCCTTCCTTCCACCCTTTACCTTCAGAGACTATATTCTAATACATCTCACTGTCAGAAGCTGACTTATGAAATAAATGTACTACTTGATATTGTTTGGTTACATTTGCTGTGTTCTGTTCCTGCTTTTCCCAGTCATTTTTCTCCAAAATTTGTTTGGTATATCAAACTCTTTAAATGAGTCTTCCACATGGTGTTTTGAATATTTTGTTACCTTAAAGAGTCTTCAGAACTGGCATTACTGAGAATGCAGAGTTTTGGTAAGGTACTGTATCTGTAAAAGCTTCTATGCAAAGGGAATGCCTAGAGTTTGCATTGCTCCCTAGCTGAATGGAAAGGTAGTACCACTGCTGGTACAGGTATTATAACCTGGAGGTTCCTGAAGAAGCTCCATCAGGTACCTGGGAATCAGAGTCTGATGCCGTTTGGCTGCTATCTCAGCAATTGATGGGAGTTATTCCAGTGAGATGTCTTCCTTTCTACAGTATTTTTGTAGGTTAGCTGAATGGGCTGTAAATCTTATAACTGAATATAACCAGATATTTTCATAAAATGAAAAAATCCAGAACCATAGTTGAAGCTCTTTATTTCCATACCATTTTTGAGACATATTAAGAGACTACAGCTCTCTTTTAGGATTACAGAAATGTAATCCTCCTTTCAGAACAAAACTTTGTTTAGCAAGAGAGATGTGAGTTTCAGTTACTTAGTTTGATGCTTTTACTTTCATCACATTTCTGCAATTTCTGTTTAAGGACCAATATGAAGACATTAATTTATTTGTTATTATATTCATGCATGTCACCTTAGTATTTGTTAAAAGGATATGGCATAATAATTTAAACTTTTGTTCCTCCTTTCTTAGGGCTTCCCTTTTCACTTCACATACTTGGAAATTTCTTTTTTTTCAGCACCATTAACTATTATTATGGAAATTAGCAACCAGTTTTAGTAAATACCCTTTAAAACATATGTATTAAAATTACAGTCCCACTGCTCCAAATATATTCATACAAAGAGGCTTTAAACCACAGACTTAGAGCATGGAAGTAATCTTCTTTCCTTCCTCTTTCAATGTGGCAAGGCACGGTGACAATATGCCTACATCACTGCTCTTTTCCAGGGGGTACCCAGAGAAAGAACAGCCTCTGTATGTCCTACACAATTAAACCTGTGTAGGAACTGGTACACTGGGAACAGCCTTCCTGGGACCTTCCAAGGAGCTTAAGCCTGTTCTCAGTGTGGAGACTGAGTCACAAATGAGGATGCTGCAGTCTGGTGCATTCAGCCTGTAATGTAGCAATGTGAAACACCTGGGCCACAAGTTTATTGGATTTAGTACTTTATTATGATGAAAAATGTCATTATTTCTGTTTTATATCTTTGTCTAATGTGGTAGCTCTGACAGGTACTGTATTTCTGATTTGATGGTAAGGCTGTGTTGTTACAGTGCAAGGAAAAAAGGATTGAGGTGACAAAAAGAGACACATCTTCTATTTAAGTAAGTGAGGAAAAGATGATTGATAAGGAAAATTGAGCAATACAGAAACGTTATATCCATTTTAAAATATTTTAATGTCAAAGTGCAAAATTCTCAGAAAACATTCCAGGTGGCAAGGATTTTTATTTTTGAAATGGTTATTAGTGTCAGGTAAAGGGAGATCAATAAAGTGTGAAATACGCCATTCAAGATGCACTAGGCATTTGAGTGCAACGTGCTGGCAGGCAATACCTAATCTTTTTTCCTCCAAAATCCATCTTTGATATCACAGTAGTCATACAGTTAGGAAAACAATAATTCAAAGTGATGCACTGTTTAATTACAACCTTCTTCATAACTTTGGTTGTTTTTTGGCTCAAATTAATGACCTAAATTGGTAAGATGTTGAAACACTTTCAAATCATGAAATTTGGGAGATTTTTTAACATAAGAAGACTATTGCTTCTTACTGATGGGGGGAAGAAGCAGAGCTGGTAGTGGGTGAATAAAGAATTAACATCAGAGAAAGACTCTCCTTTGAGTCTTCTCCCAAGGTGGGTCAAACCCTGGCATTTGTTTTGGTAGAAATACCTTGTTTGAAAGCATTCTAGCAGAGTGGAAGGCATACTCCCTTTCCTGTGTGCTTCTGTGGCATGAATGCAAGGGGTTCACACCAGAGGATGCACGTCTTCAATCTTGCATATATACTTTTATCCAAAGATAGTGCTTCAACCTCTTTAACTTGTTTTGTTGCCCATTGAAGGGAAAGAGCTCACACAAGAGACACTTTTGAAGACTAAGGGAGGCTGCAGGGTTTACTGGGCTGAACAAGACATGCTCTAAACAACAGTTGGTTTTTTTTCCTTTACTAAATTCTCCCATCTCACCCCACAGCAATTCTTAGGTATCAGCTTAAACTATTAAGTTCCTGAGGATTAACCTGGAGAATCTTGAACAAAAAAGGTCAAGAGCTGATTGATGGATTCTTCTGCGAGCTTTTATGTTGCCACTCCCTTTGCACTGTGTTCCTCCTGAGGTACTCCTTCCTGTTCAGTACAGTCATCCTTTTCACCCTGAGGCTCAGGCAGCCTGCAGAAACACTGATGGTGTAATACCAGAAATGGTTTGCCCCATGCATATGAAATAGGGTGCAGTCATAGGAATTCAGAGAGAGAAGCCAAAATGCTTAATAAGAGCAGTGAAGTTGATTTAATTTTTCCTACACTAGATTATAGAAACTGGAATGCATCCATGAACAAGGAAGATATTTTTAGTTACAGACAAAAGAGCTGTACTGCATTGTTTTTATTACCTTTGAACATCAGATTCTTCTTCCAGCAAGTCAGTGGCATTCTCCCCTTTTTTCCTTACAAATTCTTCACTTAGGCCAACCTGCTGGAGGGTGCGTCTGTAGCGACGCTCTGCTCCTTGACAAGCATCACGCTGTGAAATCGAAACTTAAACAGTAAATATATAGAACTGGGGATTCCCCATAAAGTCAACTTGTTTTGAAGTGCACATCTGACACTCCTAATGGGCACAAGAGGACAACACAACCTCCTGTCCAAAACTTTTGTAATCCGTACAGTACACTACCAAAACTGAACATTAGAACAATGTCTAACATCTCTCAAAGCCAGAGCTCACATTTTGCTGCTTCAGTTCTTTGTTTTCTCCCTTCTTCTGTTCTCCTCCTTGTACACATCCCAGTCTTACCAGACTGGTATACTTGTGTCTGAGTCCGAACTCTGACACTCAAATCAAAAATGTCCAGAAACAGAGTTGTGTGAAATACTCTAAGCACATTTGCTTGTAAGTGGTAAGAACTAACAACAGTGAAGTTAATAAATGGAGAGTGCCTGTGAAATAGCTTCATATCAGCTCAATTAAAAAACAAGCATCTTGGGTGCTATATCCTCACTGCCTCCAAATGAACCTTGCAAATCAATGTAGTCTGAGATGAGGGTTTTCCAGAGGGACTGGCCAGTCCCTAAAGATTAAGGTGTTCTATATGGAAGGATAGAAACCTAGTATGGACATGAGTGAACAGTATTGATAATGGTGAATTCTTACCAATTTGGTACATGGAAATATTACCAGTATTTATCACACATATATATTCTCTGCCTCCATTATCAGAACAGAAAGTCTGATCCAGGAGGGTACTTTCTGTTGAGAAATTTTAAATCAGCATATTGTCAATGTATTGTCACTGCCTCTAACCAGCTGTAGTTCCTGCAAGGACGAAGAACTGAAAGAGAAAACCCAGGGAAAAAGATACAGTACAGATTGTATCTACACCTCAGGTGCAATACAAATTTGCAGCTGGTACTGTGTGATGAGTGAGATGTGCTGATTGCAGCCCCAGATTGCAAAGCCTACAGGAGATAAAAGCCACATAACCATAATTAATGTTCTTCCGTAGCAGTAGAGGTACAAAGAAAAAGTGCTTAACTGGAGAGGGTTTTAAGAAAAAGTTTTGCATCTCCAGATTGTAGTCTATGGTATTCAGGTGCAGAATAGGTATTTATTTAATTTCTGGTGTGATAAGGCCTTGATTTTGATCAGACCATATACTGTGATTGCAATACATACCAGAAACTGGTAACCTCCTAGATATAAGCCTGAATGTTTTTTTTCAAGTGGTATGAAGGAATTTAAATTATACTTTTGTGGGTTTTCCATGTGTTATTTTGAGTGCAGTCTAGAGACTATGCAACCATTTGTACCTTCTTATCCATGAATTAATTTGAATTAATGCCAGTCTTAAATGAAAGACAACTCATCCTATTGCCCAGAAACACTCTGGGACTTTGACCAGTTACCTTGGTGACCTGTTCAAAGAGGAATGGTCTGTTCTTGACTCGCAGCTGCATTTCTTCCAGCTCCTTTCTGTATTCTTTTGTTCTGTCCTGCAAATTTTGCCTGAAATGGAAAAATTGCCTGTCTACTATACGTTCCCTCTGGTGGCAGCTGATCAAGAATGATTAATTCTCAGTGAGTGTTTCATTCTTTAAATCACTTTGGTAATTCTCTTGATTCTGAATGCTGGGAAAAAAAACCCTATTGCTGAAAATTTATGGACCTACTAGCAAAGCTCTTTTAGACTGCAAGCAAGGAAACTGTTCAGATTTTTAGAAAATCTGTCTCTTATGTGTTCTTTACCAAGTTACACATTACAGTTGACTGGCTTGTAGAAATTAGTTTGTACAAACGTTAATCTAAAGGAAACTGTTCTGTATGGAAGGAGAAGCACAGAATTGTCAAGATATCCAAACGAACGTGGAATGGATACAACAGCCAAAAAAGGTTAGGCTAGGAATGTTTTTAGACCCAACCTGTCCTGAAGAATTATCTGATGATCCTCAGTTAATAGAGCAAACAGTTATTTTTGTGCAGAGTAGGATACTGACCTATTCTGTTTTGACTTCTCCTTTTGTGTTTCCTCCAGACTTTTATGAGGATCCAGTGCTTTGGCTCGACTGTTTACAGACTTTTGCATAGCTTGACATTTCATTTTCTGTTTCTCCAGCCAATAAATTCCTTCTTTCTCCCCTTCCTTTTTGTTTTCTTGGGCATATCTATACAGAAAAAAAAGTTACTGATGAGCCCATGTGGACTGTCAGACCACATGCTAGCTGGGAATTTCATTTTTGTAGTCCTCTAAGGAGAAAAAGCAAAGTTTCAGCCATGTAAGTGTGCAATTTCCAAAGCAACTGGGACGCAGAGCAAGACTTAGCAAAGAAAGAAGACAGAGAAACATTTAGGAAATGTATTGCTGATGTAGTTGATGTGGTGAGGGGAAACACTGGTGTTTTTCCCTCCATATTTTTCAGTAGTTGTACAGTCTTGTAGACAAACTTTTCTACCTACCTAATAGCTGATTCCCTCTTTCTAGTTGCATCTGTAATACGCACAGGGAGGGTGTTGGAAGAGAGAGAGGAAAGTCCAGGCAGAGAGTGATTTTTTTGCACTGAAACCTTGGAAAGCTTCTGAGAATCCTGCAAGAAATGAAACTTAATTCAGTGTATTTGATCACAGACAGTTGCTAGTACAGAATCTCCTCTGTTATTTGCCTACCAAAGAGAACACCTGGGGTATGAGAATGCACTCACTCTTCTCTCTTCCATCAGCAGAGATTTACATGTGGATGGGCTGAGGGACAAGGGGAAGGAGACATGATTAGAGCTATGAAAGGGTGACTGTGCCTTAGCTGTCATAGCTCATCTCTTTGTGTAGAATTTTATTCTCTCATTTGGCCTAGAATTCTGCAGTACTCCCAATACAAGGGCAGAGGTCACAGGATGTTAACCATTAATCATTAAATGCTACAAACTTGAGAGGCTGGTATCTTGACAGGAGAAAGCAGTACCACAGAAATATCCTGGTATCTCACCTTTATCTTTTCATTAGCTTGCCTCTGCCTGGCATGGAGATTGGAGGTTCTTAGCTTGAATGGTTTATTACGAATTGGCTCTTTGATTTCTTGTCTCCTTAATGTTTTCCTCTGAAACGCCCAGTAAAGTTCTTCAAAATCTGGTATCATTGGATTAATCCTTGGTTTGAAGCTGAAACTTTTGTCCTGTAAGAAGCCAAGTCTTTCCTGCTTAGTCCTGGTGGCAGTTCGGGACTGAGGCTCCCTCTGACAGTTGCTGGTATCTATGGGAGCTACGGAGCTCTTGAGCAAATCTTTTGCTCTCATTTGAATACGGATTTCCCTGAAGAGTTCGGCTTCTAAAGGATCAAAAGGAAAGCAATGAGAAGAGTATGAGTGACATAAAAGGCTGTGAAATTGCCACTGCCCAAGTCTAAACTTTCCATTATGATGGCAGCTACACATATAGGAGAGACCAAACATCCTGTGCTCTCCTTACCCCTTTTTCAACCCCTCTCTCCTCTTCCTCCCTGGGAAAAAATAATTCAAAAATACCAGTAAAACCATGGTAGGGTCTCTTTCTTAGGCATTAATTTCTAGATATCTCTTTTACTTACTGGAGCAATACCTGAACAGGACTTCTCCTATTCTTAGGCGTACCATGTAACTTGTGCCCTTTGTCTCCTTTGTCCTGCAGAAGTGTTAATCTTCCATACTAGTCTCATACTTTTTATATGGGACTTACAGCCATGTTGACTGTGTGGTACAAATGAGTTGTTCAAATATACTTGTAATAGATGATGGATTTTCTATGTAATCTCCAGCAGTAATAGTCTATATTAGAAAAGCTTCTAAGTGAGGAACATGTGATGGATAGATCACGTTTTGTCACTTTCCTGACAAAGTTTCCATAGCATATGTTTCAGATTATGGCATCAAACTGAAGTCTTTCCCTGTGCAGCACTAAATATTTGTGAAAATGCAGACAGTTGGCTGGGAGTTGGTTTTTGCTTTCAGGAAAAAAAAAATCAATACCTCTGTTTGCAAAATAAGATGGTTTTGAGTCAATTTATAGGCATTCATTGCCTGAAGTATGAAATGTTCATTTCTCCTCCCTTCTCATATGCCAGATAGAAATAGAACAATGGTTTGTCCTTTGCTGCCTTTTATCTTTCTAATCTATTTAGGTTAGTACACCCCAATAGAATGTTTTCTGATGAAAACTGAACTGGTGTATCCTCAAGAAGAAATTACTGGGAAACAGTTTTTAGGAGAAAAGGATGAGAAAAGCCATAAGAATTATTAAGGACTGGCTTGGTTCCCACATTCAAGTGTGAAGTCTGAATTGCTTACTTCAAACTTTCAACTGTGATGGCTTAAGCCATCTGAAAGCAAGCAAGCATCAGTAACATTTCCTTAGCTGTCCTTCTGGCTAGAATGGGCCTGGCACCTACTTCCCCCTACTTGAGCCCGTGCAAGTGGGAAGGCAACTGGAAACATCAGTGAATGGCAGGAGAGATGGACTACTACACTATCACTTAGAACCAAATTAATTGCCTGATTGGGGCTGAGGAAATATTTTTCTTGTCTCCTAGGAGTTCTGTGCAGAATGGATCACTTGGGTAGGAGTAAAATTGTCAGATCGAAGATACTGCATGGACCTTGGAGACCTATGGCACTACATCTGTCTTCATGTTTGTGCCACAAATCATCTCCATCCCTTTGTAACCAAAGGTATGGAATCCAGCGTAGGGAAAGAGTCCCACACTGTCATGATCTGCAACAAAATGGGTATGGAAATCTGTCTGAAGAGCTCAACATGCCCATGTTTTCTGGGGAGCGGAACAGAACTGCTGCTGCTGACACTGATACAAGACTACTAAACTTAGGGCACTCTACTGCAAGGGTATCTAAACAAAATGTAATGACCAGTGACACACAGGAGACTCAACAACATCAGGGGACACTGGCCTTAGGCTCCAAGTGATGCCCTACAGGCCATGATCTTACCTCCCAGCATGGAGACAGCAAGGGACAAGCAGGGAGGTGCTTTGACAGAAGGAGCCCTGGCATGTTACCTTCGAGTTTATCTCCAAGAAGTGAGTCATAAGTAGATTTAGGAACTTTTTTACTGGCTTGCTTCTGTTTGGAGCTCTCATTTGGGGTTGCTGCTGCCAGGAATTTTTGTCTGATAGCTTCTTTCTTTTTCTCTTCCTTCTCCAGAAAACTGAAGGGCCGCTGTGTTGAAAGTAGCAGCTCCTTTCTTTTCTGTGTTGCTGCTTGCCTGCGAATTTCATTCTGCTCCATGATTTCCTGATAAAGGGGCAGAAACACATGGGCAGGTACAGGCTGTGCCCGGAATTGTTTCTGACATTCAGCTTCATCCTGGCTTTGCCTTTTGTCTCTCTGTTTGTCTAGTTCAAGGAACAGGTATGACTTCATCAACTCGGACTTTTTGCGAGCTTCCCGCAGTGTCATTTTGAAAGGCTGAGGGATGGTGATGGAAGGAATCCAGGGAGATGATGCACTTTTTGGCCTCAAGCGGGACTTAGGAAACAAGTGAGGCTTTTGCTGATCCCAGGTACTGTCTGAGGTGAGGTCGGTCAAAGAACTGGACTGCCTTATGTTACCAGATGTATGACTAAGACAAAGACATTATGAAGGGGAAATAAGTGAAATTATTAAAAAACAGAGTTAAAAGAATGGAGACACTATTGATTGAGAGAAAGACACCATAGGCTGAGCTGGCTGTTAAAAGACAGGCCTAGGTTTTGTCATTTTCAGGCTCCATATTTCGCTTTGCTACGAAAGTTCATGAGCAGAGCTTTGCTTGTTTTGTTTTCCATGTACAAAATGGAAGTTAGGCCTACTTAGCTTTGTCATGCAATTTATTATGCTGCTAGCACTCTATTGCCAGAAAGGCCACAAGCAAACCATAAAGTTCCAACTTTAGGGTTATCTTGCTAATAGCTACTCAACATAACAGAAAAATGCAGGAGAGGCAATCAGGCACACAGATGCACAAATCCTAACAAACACTACCAAACACTAGCATTCCTGGGATACTGATGGGAATGTCATCACAAGAAACTGCTTTAATGTGATGTTTGAGAGGTTCAATGAGAAACTTTGTACCTGAGAAGACAACCATATTATTGATAATAAGAAAAAAACCCACCTGAGACTATCCTGGGTCTCATTAAAATAGCAAACTTCTCACAGGATGCCTGAGGGTAATTGTGAAAGTGAGGGGAAACTTAGGAGATTTTAGGGAAGGAATAAATGCAGGCAAAAGGAAGGATCAAGGTGAATCAGAGTGGACCAAGAACAGGAAAGGGGAAAAAAGGGGAGGAGACAGAAGGTGCAGATCATGTGTGAACAGACTCCTGGTCAATACATTTGTTGGTGACTGCTCCAGTCTCTTCTTCATGAACTATTTCCTTTGTAAGACTGTGCACGTGTGACCTGCTAGTGAATGCCAAGCTAGACTAACCACAAGGAAAGTCAGCTGAGAGCTGACCTTGGAAAGATCACAGCTCGGAAGACTGGATGCTGGATAGAAATATGCGTGATCTGCTGCCACATTTTAAGCATGATTAGCTGATGAGTGGGGTGAGGATTTGTGGTGTTCGTGTTTCATGTGAATGCTGCTTACATGGGCACTTACTGACCCCATCCTCCAAGTGTCACTACACTTGTGGCCAGTGTTTTGGCATTATACACGTGCATTTTGGGAATTCATGCTCCGCCTCCTCACTGGCCAGAAGGATGAGGAATCCTGCACCCCATCCTGCCATCCTTACCAGGTATCATCCTACCTGAGAGCCTCCCTCAGCTTCTCACGCAGAACGTCCGCCTCCCTCCTGAAACCCTCCAGCTCCTCATCTTCTTCGAGCACCCCGAGGTCACCCCATAACTCTGCCTGGCACGGTACGCCCGGTTCTAACGGAGACCGCCGGCCCCCCATCCCGAGAGGACGTTTCCAGTTCCTTGCCCGGCGGCGGGAAACGCTGGAGTCGGCGTGTTACAGCCTGAGGGGATGTCGCGTCACCTGGAAGAAATAAAATAAATCGGGAAGTGCCTGTTTCGGGGTTGTGACNCCCGGCCCCGCGCCCCGCTCCGCTCCGCCGCCTCCGCCCCGCCGCTCTACGATGTGGTGGTGTCGGGCGGGGGCATGGTCGGGAGCGCCATGGCCGCCGTGCTGGGTAAGGCTGTGACCCACTCACCCGCAGTGTGAGATAACCCTGTGTAGGATCTCAGTGTCCAGGATCCTGCTGTGGGATCTCTTGATCCTGCGTCCTCGTGTGACAACGCTCTAAAATTGACCTAAAGCTGTTTGGTGAGCTGATCAGTGATGAGCCTAGCCGTATCAGTGTGTGTGCACAGCTGTTAATGGAGCCATTAGAGTTTTGTAGGCGGTAGTGTATCTGTCAAACATGCTCATCCTTAAATAGCTGATGGATAATGTCACTCATAGCTGAAAATGCTTTTCTGATTATAGAATCATAAAATGGGGNCTGCACCAATCAGCGCGGTCAGCAGCGCTCGGGCCCTCCCGCTTGTCCTCACGCAGCCAATCAGACTCGAGGCCGGCGGCGCGCACAGCCGTTGTCATGGTTCCGCGGCGCCACTTCCGGCCGCCGTCAGTTCCGCGGCGATGGCGGCGCTGCGCGGGCGGGNCGCCACGTCCAGCCTGGCCTCAAACACCTCCACGGTGGGGATATTTACAACTTCTCTGAGCAACCTGTTCACCAGTGTCTCACCACCCTCAAAGAACTTCTTCCTAGTATCTAATCTAAATCTACTGTCTTTCATTTTGAATCCATTCCACCTTGTCCTATCACTACATGATCTTGTAAAAAGTCCCTTTTTGTCTTTCTTGTGGGCTCCCTTTAGGTACTGTAGGGCCACAATTCAGTCACTCCTAAACCATCTCTTTTCCAGGCTGAACAAACCCAATTCTCTCAGCCTTTCCTTGTAGGAGAGGTGCTCCATCCCTCTAAGCATTATTATCTGATCCCAAGTTTCATTTTCTAACCCTGTATTTTAAACACTGGAATACCAAGTTAAAATGGATTTTTGCTTGCTTTGTATCATTAGAGATCCTGAGAGTACTGGCTGCTTTTTTATTTACAGCATGGATTCAGAAGGGTATTGTAGTGACAGAAACCTAAAAAAAATAGTGCACAGAAGATCAAAGATCCTGAGCAATAAGTGCTTTGCAAGTATAAGGGTTTACCTTGCAAGCTTAAGTTCTGCTTGTATTGTTAAACAAGAGCACAGTGGATTTGAGACGGTATAAGGATCCCCTCCAGCAGTGATGTCTAAGGCTGACAAGCGGGTTTGAGACCTCTCAGGGGATGAGGTTATTCCTGTACATAATCTAGAAAATATGCCCAGGACACTGCTGTCTTTAGGGCTGCTGTAGTTACAAACTCTAGATGTTGCAAGGACACCACTTCTGTCTCAGTACCTTCTGCATTTGTAGTGGATGGGATGCTGCAAGCATGGCCAGGTCAGCTGCAGTTTACTTGAGTCTTCTTTTTTTTTTCAGTTCTCTTGAACTGGAAGTTTAAAGTCTAAACTACCTGTGCTATTCCATTGTCAGAATGTAAGGACAGAGTAAATATTAATGTAATTGCTACATATCACAGAAGTTTTATTTTGATCTTCTAAAAGGAGAGTTTATGTTTAAGCTCTGGAAAATGTGTTCTGTTCATGGAATAAACATTGCAGATTTCAACTGATAATACTCCAGTAATTAATTTTCATTAACAAATGGCATAAATTTGTACAAAAATAATAAACTTTATGTAAAAGGAAAATATGTAATATTGTAAATATTACATAAATATGTAATCATTGCTTTAGTTGCAAAAGAGTTGTCCATCTCAGTAACAGGACTGTAGTCATAAAGCTTTAACATACAAAAGTTTACCTGCCTGGTCAAAGCCTGTATTGTATATGTATTTCATTATTAAGCATTGCATCTACTCTGTCTTATTACAAAACCTCAGGTGTTTTGCTTTTGAGATTTTTGGCAGGAACATTGTAACAAAGCACGTATTTACTTGTTTTAGGGCATGACATCCACTTCCATGATAAAAAGATTGCTTTGCTGGAGGCTGGTCCTAGGAAAGACTATGATCACTTGCCAGACAGTTACAGTAACAGGGTCAGTTCCATCTCCCCAGGATCAGCAACCCTCCTAAGCAGTAAGTATGATTTTGTTGTTTGCATTTTTAACATTCATATTTGAGCTGGTTTTGTTTAAACAAAACCCCTTTTGACCATGTGCTGCCTTCACCCTAACATCAGTAGAATTATTTGCCTTTGTCTCTACGTGCTGAGTTGTGGTCGTTAAATCCAAATTCTCTTGATAACAGGGGTCTGTGTTCTGGTATCTTGATCTGATTTATTATATAAGTATTTGTGACTTTAGGCTAGTGAAAGGTTGTAAGATGCTCTCTACAGCATCTGGAGTGTTCTATTCACAAAAGAAGCTTAGTGCTTTGTAGTCTGGTAACTCAGTCCTCAATTAATGAAGATTAATTGTCATTTTAAAAAGATATTTGAACTTTGATTCCTTATGGAGAAAGCAATGTTCTGTACAATAATGGCTGTATGTTTCTGTGTCTGTTTTATTACCCAGTGATGGGACAGTAGGAGTTGTCTGTTAGGTCAGAGGTTCATGGAGAGCTCTTGTTTCTTTTCTGCTGGCTTGTGTTAACAGTAAAACAATGTGATTCCGGAGCTGTGATAGCACTGAGGCAGACCTGGCCCTGTCTAGGGATGGTGCAAGCCAAGCCTGAGCATAGTCAGGGAAGGGTGGAGGAGAGCAGGGAGTGAGCTTCAGTTTTGTTTTGGTCTCAGTGTCACATTTGAACCTGTATCTCCATGTGTTTGTCCTTTTCCTGTTCCAGGTTGTGGTGCCTGGGATCATGTCTGCAGCCTGAGACTCAAACCCTTCCGGCGAATGCAGGTGCCTGACTTAGGGCTGCAGATACACCACGTGTCTGTCTACTCTGAATTCTCAAAAGTACTTCCATCAATGATACAAAGGTTTCTCTTTCTATGGTAAAGGGCAGGTCATGCTTATGTTCATTTCTGTCCCTTTTTTGTGGGTAGCAGTCTGCTCAGAAATCCCTGTCCTCAGGGTCTTGATGTTACAGGCTGAAAGGTGGATTCCTAATGGCAGCTGTAGATATTGAGGCATGGAAAATATGGAAATAATGGTAAAGGGTGTATTGGTTTGGCTGGGATAGAGTTTCTTCTCTTGATGGTAGCTTGTATGGGACAGTGTTTCAGATTTGTGTTGAAAACTGTTGATAACACAGGGATGTTTTAGCTATTGCTGAGCAGTGCTTACACAGTGCCAAGGCTGTCTCTGTTTCTTACACTGCTCTGCCGGGAGCAGGCTGGGGGTGCACAAGAAGCTGGGAGGGTACACAGGCTGGGCAACTGACCCTGACTGATAATCCATACCATGTGGGGTCACACTCAGCAATAAAAGCTGAGGAAAAGGAGGAGGAAAGATGGGAAGTTTGGAGTGATGGTGTTTGTCTTCCCAAGTAACCATTATGCTTGGTGAGTCCCTGCTTTCCTGGATGTGGCTAAATACCTGCTTGCCCTTGGGAAGCAGTGAATTAATTCCTTGGTTTGCTTTGCTTGCACATGTGGCTGTAGCTTTTCCTACTGAACTGTGTTTACCTCAAGCCATGAGTTTTGTACTTTCACCCTTTCAGTTTTCTTCCCCATCCCAGTGCAGGGGAGTAAGGAAGCAGCTGCGTGGGGCTGAGCTGCCTGCTGGGGTTAACCTACAGCAAGGTTGTAGGGTAGCTTTATAAGTCAATTATGTAACAGGAAAGTAGGGATAAAAAACTTGACTCGGAATTACTTTTTGAGCTTAAGCCAAATCATTTAATGAAATTAGTTCTGTGGTGCACTTTAGTAGCTGGGAATGGACAGTAATCCAGGATGCATCCTCTAGTTCTGTATTTCTAGATTACTGTGTCTTTTTTGCTGTTAAGTCCATGAAATGGACTTGTTTATCACATAGCTTCATGTAATGTATTTTTTCTTCGTAGGTGTGGGATGCTTGTTCAGAAGCCATGATCGTTTTTGAGAAAGATGACTTAGATGACATGGGTTACATAGTGGAGAATGATGTCATTATGTCTGCTCTCACAAAACAGTTAGATGCAGTAGCAGGTAGTGGACAACTTCTTCAATGTTTTATTTCCTGGAGATAGCTTTCAGTTACTTGCTTTCTATTGTGTGTATTAAGTCTTGAGATGGAGAAATGCGTCTAAGAAGTAACTCTTGAGAAATGGGCAGCTTCTGGAATTGGGAAGGGAGGGAGAAATCTGACTTCCAAAGGCTACAGAGCAGGAAAGCACTTGCATATGTAGTTCTTCAGAATACAGTCTCTCCAAAATTGGACTTAATTAAAAGATCTGTGGCTCCTTGTCCAGAGCAGGCCTTGCAGTGACAAGGGGTTGTCTATATCTATTCTTTCAGAGTGTCTTGATAATTGTAGGGTGAGCTCCTAGGGTGCTGTTAAGACAGGGGTGGCCGTGGCTGTTTGTAGCAATATTTTCTTTTTGCCTGTCCATGTCATGCTGTGACCATGGTACTCTGTGTTCCCATCAGACCGGGTGGAGGTTTTCTACAGGAGCAAAGCAGTTGGGTACACCTGGCCCCTTCCTTCCCACAGCTGTGACACAAGCCCTTGGGTCCAAGTGGAGTTAGCTGATGGACGCAGACTTCAGACCAAGCTGCTGGTAACTAAGCTCTTTATTTCTGTTGATAAGGCATCATCTCTAACCTAAATCCTTTCCACTGGATTTGGTCCTGATTTGTGTGTGCCACTCCACTCATGTGGAGTGCTAGAGTGAGGTGAGTGGCTAACCCTGTCAGAGAGGGTGTGGGATACTGGGCATGGCCTTCTCTCTGCCTGGTTCAAGGAGGTGGCTGCTGAATTTGAGAAGAGCAGAAGGGGCCACCTCTTCTGGTTTTGGGGGATTTTTTTTTTCTGAATGAACAGACAATATATAGATGCAGGCTGAAGTTTTTAGAGTTAAATACTAGCTCCTAATCTTTCTAGGAGCTGCTAAAGAAGTTGCTTTGCATCTTTTTGTTTTACAGATTGGTGCGGATGGTCATAACTCTGTGGTCCGTAAGGAAGCTGAAATTCAGAACATTGAACATCAGTATGACCAGTCAGCTGTGGTGGCAACTCTCCATTTATCTGAGGTAAAATTCTGCTCAACTGACTCTTCCATAAGCAACAGAACCTAAGAGGGTGATCTGGCTTGCTGTCCACTTACTTCTTTCCACTGTAGGCCACAGACAACAATGTAGCATGGCAGCGGTTCCTTCCCACTGGGCCAATTGCACTTCTTCCGGTAAGGGGTCTGTATTTTTTAAAATGTTTTAAAAAAAATTTGTAGTCTAGTAACTTTATTTCTGTCCATGCCTTTCTGTGTTGGTTCTGTCTCTTAAGAATTTGCACATCTGCCCTTTACTCTTCATTTATTGCGTTTTCCCCTCCTGCCGTCTCACTTTATCGTTTGCATTTCCCACTTGTAACAAGTTGGGCTCGAACTGTAATTTTCAGAGGGACTGGTGTGACACAGGGCAGTGGGGAAATCTTTGCACTGAATATTTATTTTTGGTTCTTTTTCTCTTGATATTTACCCTTGACATTCTCTTAAACTAGCTGTCTGACACTGCCAGCTCTCTGGTCTGGTCTACATCTCATGACCATGCATCGGAACTCCTCGCTATGGATGAGGAAAGCTTTGTGGATAGCATCAACTCTGCCTTTGTGAGTATCAGCCTTGTGGCAGGGAAGAGGCTTTAAGAAACAGAATGGAATCCTATAGTTTAAATGACAGTAATGGGATAGGTGGATTCTGAAGTTCCTTCCTCTGGTGAGAATGTTACTTAAGAGGCACTTAGCAAAGGAAAGATGACCTCTTGGGACTGAATTAGGTTAGTTCTGAAAATCACAGAAGTTAACCTAAGTTTCCCAAAGGCAGGAAGAGTAGGCTCATCTTAGTTGGAAATTTGTATGTCCTAAAATGGTGAAGATAGTTTTTTCTACTGTATAGTTTTGTCCAAGTGGTTAAAATTCAGTATTTGGAACTCAGATTTTTTTTCAACTGGGTTATTTTCAGGCTCTAGTTTGGGTCAACTTCCAAAGATCTGTTTGTCTGTTTCAGTGGAGCAACATAAATCACTCTGACTTCATTGACACTGCTGGGGCCATGTTCCGTTCTGCCATTTCCCTCCTGAAGCCGTCAGGGACTGCAGTCCGTCAGCTGCCCCCAAGTGTTGCCAAAGTAGATCCAGAGAGCCGAGCCACGTTCCCTCTTGGAATGGGGCATGCGACAGAGTATGTCCAGCACCGCGTGGCTCTTATCGGGTAAGGTCCTCAGTGGTGCCCCTTGGGTGGGTGAGTGGGTGGCACGTGGTTAGAAACGATGTGAGGATAGCAACTCCCAGTCAACAAATTAGATCTTAGAAATAATACATAGTTCCAGTTTGACTTTACCCAGGTCCAGTTTGTTCTGTGTGCTCTCATGTCCTTTTGTATGTCCTTTCAGTAACTTTCTGTCCATTATTTGTACTTTCTGTGTAAATTGAAAGATAATTACTTCCCGTTCGTGGTTTGTACAGTTCAGTGAAACAATCCAGTATCTCATGCTGGATTTGTACTGCCCCTGACATTGTACCAGCCATTTTGTGCACCAGTTTGAGTTTTAAACTCACCTTTCTTGAACAAAAATGACAAAAATTACTCTATGTGGGATGTCAGAGACTTTTGTAGGGTGGCCTATTCAAACAGAAAAATACCTCATTTCTTACATTCTAAGGTTGCATGTACTTTCTTCTCTGCCCCAGCTGCAGTATGGTGGTAGCTTTTAGTAATTCTTGGAAGTTGTGCTACACTTTTGTATGGTACACTTTTCACCTTTCCAACCCGTGAACCACTCTGTGTTTGGGAGCACGCTGTGCTTTATAGCTTGGTAAAGTACAAGATCTTGCATTTCATATCAAAATTTCATTTAATTTCTCTAACTTGTGACTCCCATATCTATGTTTGTCTTTGAGCTTTACAGGAAAGTCTGTTTATAGAAGAACTCAGTTTTGTTTCTATTCAATGATAATCCCACCTCTCCTTTATACTCATGATGTCTGTCCACTTTGTGTTTGTGCAATGTGTCATTGACAGAGCTCCTGTTGTGCTGAGGTCATTTACAAAAACATAAAGGCCTGTTCCACGTGTGATCTGAGAGGACTTTGGCTAGTCACCTCTTTATAATTTTTCCTTTCAGACCTGCTTTTTGTTACCTCCTCTTTGTCTTGCTTCTTACAACTGGAGAGGCAGTCAGGTAGTTCAGCATAGCATGCAAGGAGGTACTGGATAAAGCGCATATGCTGCATTCTAAGGTGGTTCATTGCAAAGAGGTGAGGAGTGCTACACTGATCCCTTCTGGGGTTTGTCAACCATTGTGGCTTTCTTCAAGAAGGGAAATCAATTTCCATCTTCTCTTGCTCCAGGGATGCAGCACACAGAGTCCACCCACTTGCAGGACAAGGAGTGAACCTGGGCTTTGGTGATATTGCATGTTTAGCTCATCACCTCAGTGCAGCAGCCTTCAACGGGAGCGATCTGGGTAAGGATCCAAGCCAATGCAGTGGCAGTAAGAGGATTAGTCTTCCAGGCCTTTGCTGCAGTGCCTCTGGTTACGCATGCTGTTGTCTTGTGTTTGAAAGCTTGGTTGAAGCTGTTCTGATGTCCATTGGCTGTGGAGCAGTTCACGATTCTTGGATGCAGTTTCCATCCCACAATCTTGAAGCTGCTTTAAAAAAAATAAAGCTCAGCAGGATGGCAGTTAGAGACATGGTGAGAAGAAGAGCTCTACCTGGTGGGAGTAGGTCTTTATTGAGATAAACCATGTAGCAGTGTGCTTTTTAGACGTTGGAGCTGCTACCTATATCCCCATAAGCATCTCCTGTGGAAACGCCACTGGGGACGATTCAGGCAAAGCAGTCAAGCTCACACATCACACACGCCACAGCTCAGAGAGGCAAGAAGGGCCTTTGTATGAATCAGTCCCAGTGAGATTTGTTTCAGGCACCAAAGGAAGATTAGGAACAAAGACCTGGCCATATGCTCTGCACAGGCCCAAATAGGGGTCAGGGACCAATGGTCTAAGGGCAAGGCAAAGGTCAGTGACCCATAGGGACAATGGGGCCGGCCCCCTGGGGTGCCACCATCAATAGGGAAACAGGGAAAGGAGAAACCACTACAATTAGGGACCTATGGGGAAAGAAAACTGGGGTAGATCACAGTGTTGCAAAGCACCATGGAGGAGATCCTCTCTTCCAGCCTAAGCAGGGAGGACTCTATCATCCCTCCTTCCAAGGTAGGACCCTGGGAATTCCCATAAAGAGATCCAGGCATTCCACAGGACAATTTCTCTGTTCTCTTTCAGTTGCCAGAGGAAACTGCTCTATAATAAGATGCACAGTTGTTTGTGACACATCAAGTGTAATAGAAGCATTTAATTATCTCTTCCAGGCTCCTTAAAACACCTCCTCAAGTTTGAAACAGAACGTCAGAGGCATAATGTCTCCTTGATAGCTGCTACTGATGTGCTAAAAAGGCTGTACTCTACCACACTGGCTCCTCTGGTGTTGCTGAGGACATGGGGATTGCAAGCAACAAATGCCCTACCTCCTGTCAAAGTAAGGATCTCACTTCAGTGTGGGTTGTAGGAATTGTCCAAAACTATTAATGAAATATGCACAAAATATAAAGATCTTTGTTTGTTTGTTTTGAAGGAAACATTGTTGGTTGGAAAATACCAGTTTAAACTGGGGGGTTTGTGTCCTGAATTGGCCTGAGGAGTTCCTAAATAATTGATGGCTCAGTAGTGATGTGTTGTTTTTTTTTTTTCCTGCAGCACAAGAGAATATAAAAGATCTAAATGTCTTATATTCAGTATCAGTAATTAGGAGTTAGAGGTCACAGAAGTCTTTGGCTTTATTTTGCTATGGAATTAAAATGTCAAACCTTGAATTGTATTCCAGCAATGCACAGAAAAAGCAGGCCTGTGAAGACACATCTTCACTAAGACATTGGGTGACTTCAAAGATGCACTGTGCAGCCCACACTTTCCTGTTTCTGTGCCATTTTGCCTTGTGAATTGTTCCCTCGTGGCAGAAGTTCAAGTCTCTAAAATGGAAATTACATGAGGAAGGCAGTGGTGAGGAGTTTCTCTGTTAAACATAGACCCTCTCTTTGCAGTGTATCTGCCTGAACTCCTCACCCTCTTGACCTAGTTGCTGAATTTTTGTGAGGTTCTTTAAGCCCACTGCTCTCAAAGTTCCCAAGCATCAGCAAATTAGATTCTCATTTTTGGGTTTCAATTTTTATTTCATTTATATTCCATTTGCATATTAAACACAGGTGCCCTGTTTCCTTTGTGTTATGGTCACAGTTGAGACACTTCCTCAACTGAAAATCAGTACATTCCTAAGGCAGAGCAGCTGCCACTGCACAGTGTCTTCATTAAGGAAGACTATGCTGCTGCTCAGTGTTCAGAATTTTTTTCTCTTTCTCTGTTTAAAAGGAAAAAACAAACAAAGATGTCCTTTCTGAGCACAGAAACCATTGGTGATACCAGTTTTGTGCTACTTGGGAAGGAAAGGAATGCTACAGTTTTGTTAATTTTCTAGGACATAGGGATAGGTTCTCTGCATGTGGCTAGAAAGACTGGCCAAGAACTGTTGTTCATTTATATGAAAGGGAAGGTGCCTAAAGGTTCTTTTCTAGAACACATGCTTATGAATTACTTCTCTTTTTCTTCTCTTTTAGGAGCAAATCATGGCTTTTGCCAGCAAATGATATGTTGTCAGTCTGCCTGTCAGCAGCTTGCCTATGAATGCATTGTCCTTAAAAGGGACTTGAATCTTTGAATTGTTATTTTAATTTACAATAAAACTGAGGGATTGAGCTGTGTATTACATCATCCACTGGTTTTTACAAAAAAGATGTATCATTTGCCCTTCTCAAGAGGATTTAGGGTTTCTTTCCATAGTACCACAATGTCTTCAGCCACAGAACTAATGTACAATGTGCTTTTAATTTGGGCCTCCTGAATTGAAGATTAAGGTGCAAACACCTGTCTGTCTTTTGGCAAACACAGTGCTGAATTTTGCCAACTGCTGGTTAATTTTTAACAGCTTTTGCTGCTTAATTACTTTCAGTTTCTTCTGATATGATTTCTAGAGCTGTAACATCACTCCTGGGTTCCTGGCACCTCAGCTCAGACAGAAGGAGGAGTTTGCAGCAGAGGGAGAAAACACATGGTGGCAGATATATTTTAAAACTGTCTGTCATTCTTTCACCCTTTTCCCTGCCTTTCTCTTGGTGTTTTTTTAATAATGGTGTTTCTCGTGGAACTGGCTAGTCTTAAGGGCTCCATGGGAAAGATACAAGGCAACAATAATATCTAGGAAAAGAAAACTATACCACAACATTTTGAATATTGTTAAAAATGCTTTAATTACTAAAATAGACAATTCAAGATATTCTGTCTTAGGTTCCAGACACCAGCCTCTTGCATTAGACATTTGCCACTCACAAAATTAAAGTAAGCACTGCCCAAGGGCAAGATTTACATAGTATCAGAAATTAGCATCAGAAAGAATGAAACCTAAGTTTTGAGCTGAAAGCCATTACTTGTGCTTCTGCAGTCACTCATATGAGGCAGTTCTTGTTAGTGGCTGGCTAAAAGACATTACAAAGGAGGAGATAAAAATCAGGGCTGCAAGTAGAGCTCTTCTCTTAAAAGGCTGCTTACTCTTTAGCTAATAAATATCTCATTGCACTAGGGTAAGTGTGAGGACTTGACTGGGTTGTCCAGACCCCCCACCTACTTGGGTTCAGATGTAAACAGCAGGGGCTCAATTCTGCAATTTCTTGCAAAAATAAACCTTTTAACAGAGTTTTTGTTTCTCCCATAACTGAAGGATCATGCCAGTAATAGAAAGCAGCAGTTCTGCTTCAGTTAATGAATTGTGCCACTGACAAAAGAAGACCCTGAGCATTCAGATTAAACACAACTTTGGTACTGAGAAGCAGATGCTCCCCCCTAGCATTTGTAGTACCAGAGTCTGAGGAAGAGAATGCAGAAAAAACAACTTCCTCTGCATGGTACCCTTCTTCTAGCCCCTCCTTGCTCCAGACAAAACCCAGCCCTCGAGCCCTCCTCAGAGCTAGTGTGTGTTCGGGGAGTAGATAACGCTGCTGCTTCTTCCTTAGGGACAGCATCCCACCTTCCCTTCCTGTTCAAAACACAGCCTCGCTGCTGACAGCTCTTAGCCCCGAGATCCAGTGAGAGTTGGTCATAGCACTGGCTCAGACTGAAAGAGGACCTCTGGATTATTAAATTAGCTTGTTCTCAGGGTAACGCAGCCTGGCCAGTAAACACCCCATCCTACTTCGTGTTTTCTGAGAATACAAAAGTGCTCACTGAAGACAAAATTAATGCATTTGCAGTCACCTTGTTCTGCAGACCAGACCATATACCAAGTTTTGCCAACAGTAGGAAGAGGAGAAAGAAATGTTTCTAGTTGAATAGAGGTCGCAATTACTTTCTTCATGTTCAAACAGAAACTCCTAGAGAGGAAGGAACAGAACTTTGGTGTGACACTGAGGAATTTCTCAATGTGGATCTCAAACGTTCTGGTAAGGAGTACACATGTAGGATGAGCATTTTCTGTTTCAAAAAAGCAGCCTGAATTTATGGTGAGGTGTCAGTGATGGGATAAGCATGGATGGATAAGTATGGATGGCTCCATCCCCAACCCCTGGCTTCTTGTTGCTGATTGCACTTGTTCAATCAGAAGCATGCCTTGCACCCTCATGATGTAAAACCTGAGATATGAAAAGGAGTAGCTTAATCAGCCACAGGCAAACTTGCACTGCTAACTAGAGGAAAAGGACTAATGTTCACAGTAAGGCAAAGTTCTAAGTCTCCAAACTGTTTGGCAAGACCACTGGAGACATGAGTGCACCACTTCCTCTCCTTGCTGGGAATTACCAATTATTTTCAAATCCAGTTTGCAGAGAAGGCAGCATGAGGGCAGTCTTTGGTTTGACAGAAGTGGGAAAGGTGTTTTAGAGCAAACAGGTAACTCCAACTGCCCAACAGGGAAATGTTCATCACAAGACATCAGTGAATAAAAGTTTCCATTAGTCACATGAGTAATACCTCTTTGTTGTTGTGGTGTAAATTCACTTGTACCTTACACATTCCTTGGGGGACAGAAGACAGTAGAAGCTGCCAATTATTTCATGGGGTGGAAAAAGTGTCTACAGCTGTTTTTACTTAGGGCAATGGATAGGTTTTAAATGGGAGACCACACCTTAGAGCTCACTCCAGCAAAAGGGTCGTTCACTGGCCCAGCAAGTCACCCTGGGCTGTGCCATGCCTGCTGTCCTTGGGATGGCACTGGACTTGACTACTGGGTGTGCACCACCTCAGGATAGATGTCCTGAAATCAGTTCACACAAGAACCCAAGGAGCACCAGCAGCAGAGGGAAGAGGCTGTGGGTGTGCCTTGCTGAGAGCAGAGAAACAGAACTGGCTCTCACAGCAAAGTGAGCTGTCAGATCAGCCATTTCATCTGACTGCAATCTCCTTGTGGGTGGAATGTGACAAGCTCTTCTTCTGGCAGTTGAGTTTCAATAGCTGGCACTGCTGCCTCGTTGTGCCAGCACAACCATGTGTTATGACTACATGCTAAATGAATAAATTTATCAAGTCTGGTAGTCAGATGTATGATGTAGCTGCACAGGCTTGTAAAGGGCTGCAAAACTGAAACAGTCAGGCACACATTCTGCTTGGGAAATGCCTACTACTTAAAAAAATGCTTGGTAAATGACTATGTTTTAGCCAACACCTTTCCCAAAACCATGCTCAAAGTGTACTTACAGCAGGCCCTTCTTGAAAGACTGGAATATTCTTGCCATGTATTTGCTAAGCCAGCAGCTGGATTCTTGGAACACTGAGAGTGGCAGCATCCAGAGTTGTTCACTTTTCTCTGAATGACTGTTGATGCTATTTCTAATTTCTGTATTTAACATCTCACAAGCAAACTTAAGTTATGTATGTTTAAAATAGAAGGGGGTAGGGGAAGTCACGTGTCTGTAGTCTGCCACCACATCCAGGAACTCTGTGCTTCTGACAAACTTGCTGGTGAAAGCTGGTTTTGAGCCTCTTGCATATTCTCTGCTGGACTTTAGGCCTTTTGACTTTCATAAGGCAGATTCTGAATCATTTATGGCAATCACAGTCATAAATCATATTCTTATTAGGCACAATGCCAATCCAGGGTAAAGATCTGTTGTATATCTTTGGTCCATGTTCTGCTCTGTGACCAGTCCCAGCTGAACAACATATCTGGAAATTGCAGTTTATTTTCTCAGCCTTTCAGAAATGCTGAAGTCCACAGCAGTATCACAGGTCAATACGTCATCCCCAGAGACTGCAGCAGATAAAAGGTAGCACCCAAAGTCCAGCTTGTCTCTATGTCATTTACTTTCTTTGTCAACTATAAAGGAAGAAAAACAAGTTGTTACTGACAGTTCTCTAGATTCATAAGTTGCACAAATACAGCAACTATATGTTACAAATCTGGAAAGATTCAGTAGATAATTAGTCAGAAAAATGAACTAATACATGTTGATCGATAGGGATTTAACTGTTTTTTCTCACCTGTAAGACTGTGTTGTCCCTAAATCCAAACCCTTCCTTTAATAAAGCAGTGATATAAGTGAGATCCATGCAGAGGAAAGGACTGGCTGAGTTGTACCTCTCCATGTTATCACAGACTAGAGAAAGAAAAAAGAAAAAAAAAAGGGATTTCAGCAAAATAAGAGCTTTTATCCACATTGTACATTTGAACTGAACTCAACCCAAAGCTTACTAAAGCAAGCCACCCTCTTCTATTAGTGTATTCACTAGTATATATGACATATGGTACACGCTACAGAGCTGTTCTACAATGTTGGAGAATAAACCATAGAGTAGATCCAGTTTCTCTTAACTCCATCTTAAGTACATCTTTTATTACAGCAACATAATCCACACAGCTCTTTTGAAGAACCTCTGCTCAACTGGTATCTAGCAAGGTGTTAGATTACTTATTTTTTCAAGAAAACAGAATCACCTGTTTTCATCATCCTTTCTCCATGGATGGCTCCAGTAATGGATTCCACCTTTTATGATGGCAGTTTCTTTTATTTTTTCCAACCACACTTGTCCAAGAAAATGGAAGAGGCTATTGCCCAACCAACCACTCCCTCACTGCAGCTATGTCAAGATTCCATAGTCAGGGTGACAGTGACTGGGAAATGCATTTACACTAGCATCACTTTCTAGAGCTACTGTTACTACCTTGTTCTACCAGCAGAAAGAGCAGAGTTCACTTCCTTCTAAGAAAAGATGACCAGCATCCTTCTACTATTGAAATGAGACAGAGAAGAATTAGTTCAGGATCACAGAATTGATCTCCTGATGCTCTAAAACTAAGTATGTGGCTTGATAATGTTAGGTAACATCTTCACCACATCTTTGAAATCAGCTCTCTCACTATCCAGGGAAAAAAATAATGACCCACCCACACTCACATTTTAGAGCCTAATCGCCCTATTCAAAATCATCCAAGTTTCCAGGGAGATTAGGTTTAACTGAAAAATCACTAAAATTTAGGCCTTATTTTAGGAAAAAAAGTCAGTCCTGAACTCTGTAATTAAACATCTTCTGCTGAAAATCATGGTCTGCTCATTCTCATGAGAATGATCACAGTACAGAGGTAACTTGCTTTTAGCCATCAGCAGCCAGGCAAGGTGGGAGCTCTTTATCCACAGGAAGTACAAAACTAGAACAAGCATTCAGGAAAAAAGACGGGAGGTAAAGGAATGCGGAAGAGACTGTCAAGACTTTAAAACCCCTTTACTCTCTCCCTCCATTTTGTTAGAGATTAAATAGGATTTAAGGTGACAGACTTAGAGAATTCAGCACTCTCTTAAACTGAGAGAGTTGCAGTTTGACAGAAGAAGCTCTTGATACAGCAAATTCACTTTCTTTTGTAGTGACATGAACTATCTCCTTCTCCTGAACAGAGCTGTAAAGCCACCAACCCGTCACTGCTCTATCAGTATTGTCTTCTGGATCAGTTAAGAGTTTTACTAATAAAAGTAACATGACAGGTGTGAGTGAAATAAAGGTTAAATAAATTTGCTTTTCTTCCAAGTCACATTATGTACTGCCTACACATTGATATTTTTGTTATTTCTTGTCCAAACCCGTTTCCCAGCTCATGACAATTACCTTCTTTGGCTTTTCTTTCAAAATCTCTCACTTCCAAAACACCTCCGCGTTCATAATCTGAAAAAGATGTGAGAAAACATTGTCATAGACCTGACAGCATTTGAGTTTTTTATATAAGTTGACCCTAGAGTGCAACTCAGTGATGCTGCACTAGGAGTGAGACCTGTTTGGAACAGAAGATAGAGCTGCAGGTGTAACTGGAGCCCTGAGCACATTTCATGTGCTGAATGCTGAACACCAAACTGCAGTGACAGATAAAAGTCATTCCCTCGAGGCATTTTGTGTGTCTCCTTTTTCTCAATAACATTCCTTTCCTCTGTTCCCCATGGCTCCAGGCACCAGGGTTCCTGTCTACCTTCTGGTTGACATGCTCACATGCAGTAGATTATCCCAAATTTACCAATTAGGTTGGTGTCAGCTGCTCGATCATAGTAATAGGAGAAAGCATAGAAGGAACTTCCACGGATCTCATCTGGTTGGTGAAGTTTGCCTTTGACAACCTTGAGTACTTCCAAGTAGCAAGGCTTGAATCCTGTTTCTCCTGTCAGGAAAAACACAGATGAGGTGAGCCAAAGAGCATATGCAAGAGATGGAAGAAATAGTAGCAACAGGATGGAAAATAAAAGAAGCAGAGATTAAATCATCAGAACAAGAGTTTATATATCCCTTCTGTAATTCAACTTGGTACCTGCACACAGGCAAGGACTCTAAAACCTCATCAAGCAGAACTGGTTAGAGGAGATCATTGCTGTGTCTGACAGAAGTGCCATGCAAACTACTTCCATGTCAGGCAAAACTCCCATTGACACGTTCTGTGGTCAGCAGAATCTTCTAATTTGTTGCCACCTGTTAGATAAAACCTTGCTTTCTCTCCCCATCACATTGTAATTTTACCAACCCACTCCACACACACCAAATCTGCAATTCAGCTCTCATGTTCCCCAACCTATCCAAGTCTATGATGGCAGCAGACTCATGCTCTCTATGCAGCATTAGAGACTTATTATTATTAAAGACTAAAGAAACAGTTCCACAAGTCAGATTAACTGGTAGGCCAAAATGTTTGTACCCTAACACAGACAGAATTTTTGCACTTTGCTCAAAGCCTCAGAAAAACCTCTCTTATTTGCATAAGTAATTCTCAACATTTCCTATAAAGGTCTGATTTGTAATAAGAGATCACAGTCAGAGGACAGGGATACAGGTCAGGTACTCTTACAGCTTCAGATTTTAATCTGTATTTCTCAGAAGTCAACCTCTACAACTGCACAGCTATCTTTCATATCCCAGTCATCATCAGTTAACTGAGGAAATATTTGACAAGGGAAAAGTCACATTCTGGAGACAAGAATTATTGTAAAAGAAACAAGTCTCCTTAACTTACCTTCTTTGTTGCCACCATACCGATATTTCACTCCCCCAAAGTGCCACTCTGCATCCAACTGCTTTGGCAAACAGGAACTGCGGAACATTTGTCCATCCACAACTGGAATAAGAGCAGAGAAGAGAGTCAGAAAGCACAGAATTTAACATAGCTATAGATCAATATGCAGAACTAGAAAAGGCTGAAAGATCTTCATTAAAGTCTTTAAGTAAAAGTACAAAAATTTGAATTGATGGATGTGGCACTAAACTGATTACAAATTAAGGACCAGTCTTGAGTCTGGAAGAGTTGTGTCCATTTTGTCCTGCAAACAGCAGAGCAGCCGGGCTTGTCATTTCTTAATGAGATAAGTGGTATAAAGGTATCTGGAAAATGGCTATTCACCACAAAAGACAAGAAATGAGAGGTAATAAACACACAGATGCACAAACCCTAATGACAGCAGATAACCAAGACAAACAAAGCAACTGAGCAATGAAGATGAAACCTCCTAAGACAGAGATCAGTGGCCACTACAGGATCCACTGAATGTACCTTTGAGGGGTTCAACCAGAAATACTGTAACTGGTAAGAAGAAAACATGATTATTGCTGCACACACAGGTCTCACAGACAAAGCAAACTTCTAACAGAATGCTTGAGGGAGACTGTGGGACAGCAAAATTTACTATGGGATGCTTAGGGAAAGGCTCGAAGGCTGGGAAAAGGGGGAATTAAGGGATCAAGGAAGTGCAGGGATGGCAAACCAGAGGGGACTATAAAAGAAGACAGTCACAAGTATGTAGGCAGCTGGTCCATGTGCTTTTCTGTCTGAACATTGTGACCAATCACTGCAGCCTGTCCTATCTTCTTCTTAATCCCTATTTCCAACTATTTTTGATTTGAGTACATTCCAGTAATTATCACAAGTCCATCTCGCTGTCAAGTAAGAATCCAGAAGGTGGAAAGACCCCAGGTCCTGGCCAGAGACAAAAGGCCCAAGCCCTGGGTGAGAGACTGGAAAGACTCAGAAATGTGAGTATGCACTCAGGTTAGTGAGTGTGTGTGATGTGCTTGTGGGCTCCCATCTAGACTAGGCAGTGCACACACGTGTCTGGGGAACACCACAGGCCAGGCAGATACCAGAGGGGCCTACAAAGTGGGTTTGGCCTAAGCAGCAACCCTCAGGAAAAGGATCTATTCATGCTGCTTATGCTTCTGTGGATGCTTGTGAAGCTGTGTGGTTGTGGCTGGCCATGGTGTTGTATGCTCCCACGTGTGCATTTCTGGAATTTCCACTTGAGTGTCACTGCTGGCTGATCTCAAAAATAGGGAAAAGCAGCTGTCTCACAAGACAACTCCTTAACAAGTGGTAGCTGTTTTCAGACAAACATATACCATCAGAAACATAGAAAAGCACAAGATACAGAAGTGAAAACACACAGGAAATGGGCTGGTGACACAAGACTAAGTCTAAGCATCTCTTCATATATCTTGAATGTTTTACTATATGAATATACCTTCCATATTAAAAGCTCCAAGCGTTGCCAGTCTTGCAGCTTTTAGTCCAAATCCCAAATAGCTGTGAACAACAAAGGCAGATGTTATAGTCTTGATTCCTGCACATCTGGTGTGCTTTACCCATACCCCTCTTCCTAAGTCCTGGAACACCCAAATCAAATTTCCTTCCTCTTATTCCCACAAGGCTTCCCTCTCTAAAACAGAGCTCCCTTTGCCACAACAACCCTGAAGGCCAAAAGAGTGACGCAAACCCAAGAAACACAAAGAGCTGTAAAATGGGTAAATCTAAAACTGCAGGAAGTAGTTAGAGCTGATGTGGCATTTATACAAGATGATCATGAAAAGCAAAAATGCACCATCTTAAAAATGAGGGAGTAAGAAGGGTATGTGCTGAGTGCATGGGGAATAGGGCAGCCACTTTTATGTTACACACACAAAACTGTGTGCTCTTAGGGCAGAGTGCAGAACCTCCCACAAAATGGGAATTGTGGCTTTGTGTGAAATTCACCTGTTTGACTCCACAGGTAACTGCTACATTCATTATAAGCCAGAATATGAACAATGCTTATGAGAATGTCATCACACATTGCAGCAACACAGCTAGGTTAAAATTCTCTTGAGCCTTACATTGCCACCTCTGTGTTTGGCCACTTACCACTTTTGTCACGTAATTTTAAACGTTTGCAAAATATTGGGTGCTAAACTAACCTCCAGCTCTCTCTCAATTTTTAGGAGATGATTTTTCAATCGCAATCATTTGATCTAATGGACCGCATTGATGACTACAGCAATCAGCAAATGTAAGGAGTAGGAGAGGATGACTATTAGACCAGCTCTGCTGTTAAGTAAGCAGATTCTATAACTGACTGAGGTGGTAATGTTCACTCCACTGAGGAACAAGTCTTAGGAAGGTCTTCTTTCCAAATCTCTGATCATGTTTAGTTCTGACTACTGGCACAATATCTACCTTTCTGCTTGTTTCAGAATATTTGGCTTGACTCCAGTAATAAGAATTCTTCTCCTTAAATATGGGCTCACAGCACTTTCTCTTCATTTGACGGACTGCCTAATATTCCCTTGCACTGGTATTAACCATGATCCTGGAACGTGTCCAGCCAAACAATGTCATGTTCCACTTCTACTGTTCCATGCAGATAAGTAGTAAAAAAGTCATGGTCTCTGCTACTGGTACCAGGATGATGTGGCTGTTAGCTCAGGGGCTACAAAAAGACTGATTTCCCCAGTGGAAATAGCAGTCTTTTGCTCCTCACCTGTGGGTATAGAGCTTGTAGGTGCTATTAAACATTTCAAATGAGGTAAGAAAATCCGCAGGGGTTTCCTTCAGAGTTGCCTAGAAGTTAAGTAAAAGAAAAAGATGTTTATATTATGTAATAAAGAATAACCAACTTTAATGTGATATCACAGATATACCCATAGAGTTTACTGCACACTCATCTGATCTGCTTTGAAAACGAAGTACAGTTTTCCAATGGTGCTACTGCTGTGATATCTGCAGCTTTTAACACTGATTTTATTTATATGCATCTTTGTGTTACTTGGCAGCACAACAGATCAAGATGAAAACACTTTCTAATTCAGGTAACCTGATTTTTCTAGAGCACTTACATACTACTCTACATGTACAGAGTCCCCATCAAAATCAGCTGCACTAGAAGCGCTATGAACTTTTGCAAGTCACACTAGGCACTTAAACTGAGGTACTCAGAAGAATTAAAAATGCCAAGTATAGGTCCCATTTTTGACATGTCAAATGTCTTGCCAGAAACACTGTGACCACTCATTCCCAGTCTTAGGGCTGCTTCACCTAAATTAGCCTCTTGTCTCACCACCTCCAGTTTTTCCTCTCACAGTCTTCCCTCTGTGCACACCTCCATCCCACTGGTACCCTGCCCCAGCTTCCTGACAGACTAACTCACACTCTTGTAAAGCTGAGCTGCTTTAGCAATCATTTACTGTTTCTGTGTCCACTCCCTAAGCTCTCAATCTCAGTTTCTGTCTCCCCTCTCCTCATGGCCTCATTCTCCCACTCCTTCTTGCCTCCATGCACTTAGATCAGACACTGTTATTCTGGGCCAAGCGGCAGAATCTCTGAGAGAACTGAAGCTGCATAGTCCTGCAGTAACCATTCAAGTAAGGAGATCCAGATCTGGGTTATTTTTTCTAGAATCCTAGACAGAAGCCTGCTCAAAACTGAAAGGAATTTGATAGTATACAGCTTGAGCTTCTCCTGAGCAAATACAAATCAAAATTTGTTTTGGGTCTCAAGTTGATTATCACTGAAATGGCAGTCACATCCTTGGCCTCATACACAGAGACTGCCATATTTTGAGTTCTGTTTCTAAACTTTACATCACAAAAACTATTTAAAGGAGAGATCCTCGAAAAAAATTAGTTTGGAGATAACAATTGTCTTTTTTTTATGCCCTACTTTCACAAAAATGAGGCAGACACCAGACAGTCAATTTCATAATTACTATGATTGGTTTTCAGTTGCTTTTAACTTTGGCAATGATGCCATGAAATTAAAATCAGCTCCATGCAGTTGTTATGTGTTCTCTACTTGCTTATAATTCATATTTAATTAATGAATCTCTTACTATTACAGTATTTTGTTCAAAACTAATACAAGAACAAACATGTGACTGCCTTGGATTGCAGGAAGGAAAAATTCCCACTGCAAATCAAAGGGAGATATCCCCACTAATTCTGTCAGATGGGAAAAACTCCCAAAAACATACTGAACTTATTTATTTGAACTTGATAAGAAAGGTGAGAAGTAGATATAGTGTACAAGCAGGCAACATGAACCTTGACTCCACACTGCCCTACAAATTCACCCCATTAGTCCTGGTCAGCAGCAAACACTCCAGGCCTTTTCCTGCAAGGCTTGAAGGGGATGTTTGAATCCTGAGCAGCAGTTCAGCCTATTTCACAGTTCTATTTATTCCCCAAAACCCTGACATGTAACACCCTTTCCTGTTGGTCCAGTGCCCATTTTAGCAGGTGTTATCAACACAAAACAGAGGACAAGCCCCGAGTATACTTGAGGCTTTGCTGAACAGGATAAGGTTGCATGTCATGTTTCAACGTAACACACAATTGCAGAATGAAAATATCCTGATATGAAAGCCATATGTGGCCACCCGACATCTTTTGAGAATCTCAAGGTCTATAAACAAAAAATGTTAAAGAAATTACTCCTTCAGAAAGAGTGACATAAACAACATCACAATATTAAGGTACAGAATTCTATAGTGCCTTTCCATTACTCATGTAATTTTCTCATACAAACTGCAGACTTGAGTCCCAGTTCAAACTGTTTCTAAAGAGCTACAGAACTACAAAGAAATCCAGCAAAGGTGTCTGAGGGACAGAGAGCATAATGCTCAAAATGAATGAGAAGAAACTGATAAGAAAATAGAGAACTGACTGTGCTACTATTAAAGAAATTTATCCTATGCAACACTCCTCCCCTCCAAAACCTAGTGAAAATCTGTTATCAGACTGGAATGGGGAAAAAAAAGAAGATAGACCAGCCTCTACATTTCTTCTAATATTCAAGAATACTACCTATAAATGTTCTACATTTGTTGAATACACAGCAATATCAACGTTAATGAGGCTTTCCCAGCCTGAGTCTAGAAAACAAAAGCTGTTTCTTTTCGGTTTTACTCATTTGCTTTCTTTTTATTTCCTCATTATTCAGGCTCCTTTGTTTGCAAGCGCCTATCAGCCAACTGCTGAAATCAAAGGGAACAGAAATACAGATGTTCTGTAAACCACAGATGTTCTGCTTGTGCCACTGCTGACAAAGTGATATCAGAGAGTACAGCAGTGCTCAGGTCTCTCCACTGGCCTCACAGTCCCAACCCACGCACTTTTAACCACTCCTCACCTCAAACCGTGGCAGGAATGTGATTTGGGTTGAGGCTCCTCCCAAGTCCAGAATCCCAACAGTTTGCTGGTTCTGGCCAGACAGCTGCCCTGCAAACAACACTGTGCTTAGAACAGCCCCAAGTGCACAAATGTTGAAATGCAGACACTGCGTGGATGTTCAGGCAGCCACCAGGTGATCACAATATCACAGCAATACAAGGAGAGCTGAGCTGCCCTTCAAACAAAAAACCTCAGAGAGAACAGGCAGGCAAACAGAAGGTATTATGGAAAGATTCACAGACTTTATTCCTTGATTCCAATCTCTCCTCCAAAGAGAGAAAAGCAGATAAATCTCTAGTTATCAAGCAAAAGCTGAAAGTAAGACACAAAGTATCTCCTGCAGGGAGAGTACACAAATTTTGTAACCATCATACAGCTGGTCAAAAGCAGTAGGGGAAGGAAGGGCAGTAAGAGGCAAACCAGCTATTATAATTTCTCTTCATCCAGAGCAGCTTTTTTGCTGGCTCATCTATCTACTAGAGTACTGATTTTCTTTTCACTAGATTGCATTCCCAGAAGCTCTTAGAACCAGTAGCGCTAAGGCACCATGCCCTGCAACACCACTGTAGTTGCACAGCTCACACTGGGATGAAGAACACTGCAAGGCCTTGTTTCCCACACATTAGCAGTACCACTCCCCAAGGCACATTAGGGAAACCAGTTTGCCAGTGCCTCCAAGATCTGAGTGAATTCTGGCACATTCAGGGTTAAGATGTCTCCTTCTTACTACAGACTCTGCCCAAGACAATCCACTGCTTTAGCACTGGTGACAGAGCAGGGAGGAAAAGCATGGCAAAGGAAGGGGAACTTAGGGTGATCACCTCCACAGAAGAGACTCAAGTTCAAGTTTAGAGAGTAGTCATACAGAATTAACTACCTGTCAAAAAGTTCACAGTGATCCAGGCTAAAATTCCTGCAAGGAGTGGAAAAAAAAAAAAGTCACCACTGAATACTCCCACAATCTCCTGCCCACTGTTACCAGCCCTCCACAAGTTATTTATTTACCTCGAAGTAATTGCTAACTTAACCCAACCACCCCAGACTTCAGAGATAAATTCAAACTCATAAGTAATGTAAATGATGCATTATTGATTCACACAAATCTCATGAGCTGAAATAGGTAGGACTTTGTAATATCCATGCAACTGCAGTATACACAAATCGTATCTATTATCCAAACAACATACAAAGAAGTAATGAGCTGACACAATGCACAAGTTTCCTTGGGCCCATTTTTGCAGTCCAGCATTTCAATTCCTAATCTGAAAACTGCATTCACACCACTCTGTTTTAATCTTGAAGTTTCTATAATTACATTACAGGCAGAGCAGCAACCAGTAAAACACAAACAGCTCCTTTGACTCCAGTGACTTGCTTGACACTGACATGATTCTCACCCAAACATAGGCAAACATGTGACAGTAGAAGAGGCAGGGATTTTAAATAAACTTGGCAGGCTACCCTGTGCTCTATTATGCCTCATTGGTCCTGCCCCCTGTCAATACAACAGTTCTCCCTATTGTAAAGTTCACCCATTAATCCATAGTGACAAACTATGCACTGCACCATACTTATCAAATACTTGAAGACTTTATGGTACTTCTCCTTTTCTCTCAGCCCATGTGGACAGATTTTGTTCTTTAATCTTCCTCCATTTATTAGTTGTTTAAGCACTGCGATAATTCTTCCTGCTTTCCTTCAACACCTTCCGAAGCAGCAATTTATCTGCCATAAGGAAGTGTTCTGAACTGAACATAACATGATAGGATGGTTCTTTTCATCAGGCATCCATGCAGATGATTATTACTAGCCTGTTCTCCAAGGTAGTATGTCTGGATATGTAGCCAGAATGATACAGTGTTCTTTTCTGCACTGCAAAGTCATTGTTCACTCCAAACGTACAACATATTTCACTTTTTCTTGTATTTTGCAGTACTTCCTTGCTAATTTACTAGCTGTATTTTTCCCAACAGAATATTTTTAACTTATTTTTTTTATTATTTACCTATTTTTAATACTTGCCAATTATCCTTCATTCTCCTCTAATATTTCCAATCCTCCCAATTTTAGATTGAAAATTGATGAGCTGATTGTAACAGGTTATTTTTAATGCTGATATTGCAGAATTTATGAGGCACTTTCCATAAGCTTCCCAGCTTGCTATATATTGTCATGTAGCCTTTCAGAGGTGGACACCATCTCTCTTACACCAGTTTCCAAGAGCAGGCTTCAGCTAGTCAGCCTGCACCAGACAATACTTATTGTTGAGACAAGGTTTTGTTCTGAAAACTGTGAAACCTCTTCGTGTATCTGCATTTGTAGCCTAACAGGTGACCAAGTAATGAACATCACCTCAGAAAGGCAGGATTGCATTGCTTCAGACAGGGCCAGAAACCTTTTACTTTTTTCTCCTTCATTTAGGGACCATTTCTCTTTCCCTCTCATCTTTCTAAGATATCTCTCTTTTTCCCATTTCTCTTTGCTTTTACTTTTTACCCCTCCGAAAACATACCTTCATGAGATCCATCCATGATGCCAACACTGTCCTCTGGAACAAGAAATGGTGATTCCTCAAAGACTTCTTTCACCTGAGGAAAGAAATAGTGATCAGATTTCTTGGTCTTCAGAGTTTTGTTCTGCTCTGAGGATGACAAAGTTTTGTTTTACATAGCAGTAGAAAATAAGACAAGTGTGTGGAGTAGGGGCTAGGAGAGAAAGAAAAGAAGTATTATAAATCTCTCTCCATGCCTTCCATCACAGCAAGACAGAGGATTTCAGGACCAGACAAGATATTCTGTGAGTTTCATGCAATCTTGAGATTACAGTCTCTTTTCATAGATGAAATTCTCTTATGCTAAACAGAATAGAGAACTGAATTTAAAAAAAAAACCAACAAAATGAAACAGGGAGAACAATACTAGTGCATCCAAAACAACTTAGTACTACCTCTGAAAGCAGAGCCTGAGCTTTCTCCTCTGACAGCAAGCGAAGACCAGCTGTGGCTTTTAACACTACTGGGGTCTTTTTCCAGAGATGAGGTGGCACAGCATCTATGGCCATGTCCAGCAATGTTTTGACACTTTCAGCACCCTAAAAGGAAAAATATGGTTTTTGTATGGTTTCCTCCTACAGGCCATCAGAGAATAGGCCTCTCAGTTTCCCCTCAAAACTTGTGAGAACAGTATTCAATAGCAGAAGATACCCACACCCAAGATAAGTACAAAAACCATGCCAGACATCTCATTAGAACATTAAACAGAATGCCTGCATTGGAAGGAAAGGTGTATTCATAAATACATTTTAGGGAAGATAAATGTCATTGTTTGTGGAAAGTATTTGTTGGAAAGTATGGAGGGAGGTGAGAGAACTGATTACCTGACAAACCTAAACATCTTGCAGTATGATGAAACTAAATGGTGCAATTATGGACTGAGGCTACCAAAGAAAGGGGAAATACCTGTAGATTTCACTAAATGCAACATAAGAATTCCAAGTGTGTCCATAGAAAATATTGTAATTAAAATTCCAGCTGTGCAATGGTTACCACACAAGGTACAGACATCACTGCTGGCTCTTAATTATTTCCACTGCTCTAACAATTACAGTTTGGCATTAGCAATAAACATTCTCCTGTGAAATGCCTAGAAATTTCTTTTGGGGTGAGTTCTCCTCTCCTACCCAACAAACAAGATTTACTGGAATCATAGGTGGTCTTATAAAAGTTTAAAAAAAAAATCCCAAATCCATTCACCCTTCTATAAAGTGTCACACTCAAATTTCTGTAGCATGGAATCCAACGGAGCAAAATGAGAATCCTGAAATCCCCATACATAATGCTTGCCTCCAAGGTCAAGGCTACTCAAGCACACAAGATAGTGTATCTAATCTATCATTTCTCTGGCACCTCCTTTAGTTTGTGAAAGAGCTTCCTGTCAGCACAGGGGGTCTGGAAAATGGCAGCTTACTTCAGAACTGAGGTAATTATTTGTAAATGAGACAGAGAATGCATTTACTCATATCTGGGGTAGCTATAGGGGAAATAAACACTGAATATGGATGCTGCTAGAGACAAAAATCACTGTCTTTGAAATTCTCAAAGGCATTTAAGCAATTAATTAAGACACTGTTACACTGATGAAATATATAAAACACAAGCTCCTATTTCCCTGTGTAGAAGTTAACTCACAAAAGTAGAGGAACAGGTTTAGAGAGACAGCAGCAGAACTTCTACATTTCTTCTTGACTTTCTGCAATTACAATCAGTAATACTTGCACTGCTTGGCAGAATCTAAATGATATAACAGAAGCCTGACCAACTCCCAGGGAATGAAGGACTGTCTTACCTTTTCAGGCTGATCAGCATATGCAGACAGACCTGGCTTCACAGACTCAAAGATCTCCCCTTCCACCTCTGGAAGGTCTTCTGCACAAACAAAACATTACACGATACAGTCAACAATTCAAATCTTATTCTTTAATTTCCAAAAGGTTGCCCTCAACTCCTGTAAAGTGACTATCCTTGATTCTCCTTGCAAACAAGATTATTCCCCTCCTAAAATAAGCCTTACTGCTTTATTTCAGGAACATATTTAGCAGAAACTTGCCCTTGTACCAAGTTCACAAAAAATTTATTAATAACAAGTTGTTACAATTAAAAGTATGTTCATTTAGCATTTGTGAACTACAGTAAGTTACAACAATGCAGCATAACTGTTGCCTATTCTTAATAATTTTTTTTTCCCTTCTGTCCTTAAGCCAATTGTGAAATACTAGTGCATATAAGACACACATAATCAACTCCCAGTTATCCATAGGTGATTCATCCAACTCAGACAGAACAGAGCTGACTGTGCTCAAGGACTTGGCTGAGAAGACAAACAAGTTTGACCACTGCTCCCAGAGCAGTCTGGGTGTAGAAGCCATCCCTGTGTATTGCATATTACAAGCCAGGCTGAGTCCAACAGAACTGAACCTTGTACCAGTCCTTCCAAACTATGGATGAAGCCATGCAGAGACACATAAGTATTATGTCCCAGCAACCAGCCTTCAACCTCTGCAAACCTGCTGGCTTACTGTACCCAAGCTAATTCATCCTCCTGAATCCTGTTGCATGTGCAGCCAAAATTGTACTCTGCACCATGTGAGCAACAGATACAACTGGATTGTGGTGCATCTCAGCACAGTTCTCCTGGAAATGGCTCAGACCTTCAGTACTTAAGAACTCTAATTTACTGATTTTAATTTGCTACAAAATGTGACAAACATATGCAGAATTCAAGTATCTCTTGATAAAATTTAAGGCAACATGCAATCTGACAAAACCAGCATAAGTATCTTTTCATCCCAATGAGATATTCCTTTTAAACAGCTGCATAGATGAAAATGTTTAAAAATTTAGAATTCTTCAATTTACCCAGAATTATATCTCTGAGACTCAAAAGACTTACAAAAAAGGTATTTACACAGCAAAACACCATGACAAATGAACCATAAACACCTGCAGGAGGACCACTTTAAGGACAAACTGTAAGAAATCTTCAGCTGCCCCGAAATGCTGAGCCAGCAAAAAACAAAACTGTTTTGAGAAGCTGGAACCTAAGTCAATATACATGGGGGTCTTACCTGGGCTCTTCTGCACAAAGGTGTAAATATGAATACGGGTTCCAGTGCTTCCTGCGTCAAACATGATGCCATAAAAAGTGTTTGCTTTGGCATTTATAGGGCACACATTAGGTGGAAAGAAATCCTGAAACCACATTACCCTGTTTGAATGTGAAAGAACAAAGGGCAAAGAGGAAAATGCCAATGCTATAAGGATGAGAAGTCTGGAAGATGCCATCTTGGCAGGACTCCTTGAGGCTGTCAAGCACGTATCAGCTGTCACAGAGCTGCAGAAGGTCCTGAAGAGTTAAAAAAAAAAAAAAAAGGAAATGGAACGGAAATTAGCAATTCTCTCCTTCAAAATGCTGTTAAAAAAGGCAATAAATAAACCATTCTGTACACATACATTCTGCCTTTAGGTGCTTTTCAACACCTCATCCAAAAAGAGTTGTTTTATTGCACTTAGTGCTACAACTACATCTAACTGATTTGCTCTTTCAGAGTAAAGGTTTCTCCATTTCCCAAGCAATGGAGTAGTTTGCTTTCCAGTATTTCTAGTTTTGACTATTTTCTTCTCTTATTTGTCTTGAAGATTTTCAACATTCAGAGTCTCCAGAACCTCCCAAAAACCCAAATATTATTCAAAAAGAAGCATTGCCAGAGGCGAACTCTGGGCAGAACTACTTTAACATTTACACACTTGAGATGCTGTGGCAGAACACAAGTGTTATTCAGAGTCACAAACAAAGAGAATTTCATCTCAGGCTAAGAACAGCTGCTGGGAGAGATTAGCACACAGAGAGAATGAAGGCATATCCTTCCAGCAGCATCCCCATCTCTGAGAAAAGCCTGTGCTGCACAAGAGGGGCTGAGCTGAAGTGCACCTGAGCTCTGCCTCTAAGTACTTTTTCATATTTTTCTTTTCTGTCTTTTTGGTTTGGTTTTTATTTTTAGAATTACAAACAACAAACAATAATCATAGCAAAACCCACGCACTACTGCAAACCTAAAGCAGTTGCTCCGAACACTCAGGTTGCTTACACAGCTTCTAACAACAGTTTCATGAGCCAAAGCCCCAAAGTTGTGTTATACAGTATTGGATATCAAGATACAACTACATCTCCCCTCAACACCTATTCCTTTGCATCTATTTTTTCTAAGGTATGCTAATAAAAGACATGGGCACAGAAATCACGTGGTGCCCAGGTAAAAAGGAGGAGAATATATAGGCATCTCTAACAGCAGAAAAGAGCATGTGGCCAGATGTCCCACCATATGCAGTATTGCCTGCACCAACCTACACACAGAGCACTCAGCATACAGAAGGTGCAAACAGCTCCTTATCACTTTCCAGACACTTGGTAACACATCCATCCACCCACAGCACTGAATATTCTACTTTATATGGCTATTCATCAGCTCTCCCCAAGACCCCTGCCCACTGCGTGCTCTTACATTTGACTGTCTTTTAGCAATTTGCTCAGCCCCACCATGTTCACTCTCTCAATCTCTACTCGATGTCTCTATCCTACTTGTATTCATTCCTAGATCCTGTCCTTTCCTTTCTATGTAAGTCTGCTATAGCCCTTATTTCCACAAACCTTTTCTCCCGCACCCAAAGAGCTCTTATACTCCACTACCTTTTATCCCAGATTCAGCCCTTGTAAGACATTTATTATTTCCATCCTTCACCTTTGTCCTCAGCTACAGCGAAGGCAGATTTACTTTTAACTATTCCCAGCAAAAAATGTCACATTCTTCAGGCATCTCTCTCACTCCAGCATTCTGCTACGTCTAGAGCCAAAAAAGTGCACAGCTCACAGCAGACTGGTAACCTCACCTGTCTGCTGTGACCTTTATTTTTATCCTCCTGTTCCAAACAAATGCAGAGAGATGGCGGCAGAAGCACAGACTCCTGATCCTCTCAGCTTTAGAAGCACACTCTGAGAAGAACTGACCACAATTCCACTAGCAGTGTCTGTAACAGATCAACTCCAACTGCAGTAATTCCTAAAGTAGCCACATTTTATGCGGAAAGGAGTAAATATGTAATTCTCTAACAAAATGCTCTCCTGAGGAGACTGGATGAGAAGTACCAAGCAGTTTGGCAGTTTTGTAGCTACGGATTTGTACTAAGATGCAGCTGGCATTACCCAGGTTTGCTTCATCACAGCAAGGGAGGGCCACTGAAAACCCAAGCAGCTGCGTTGCTTTAACAGGACATAAGGTGCATTAGTGAGAGCCACCCGCCAGCAGGTTTGAAGAGGAGTTCTTATTCTTATGCAAAGTAAGGACTTTGTTTAAGTAACTATCACAAATACAACCCAAGCACCTGCCTTAAGAACAAACTCCAGAGTCCTATTACAAACAGCACATGTGATAGTTATGTAAGCCTCAGAGTCTCTGATGATCCGAAAATATCTGAGCAACTGCCATCATTAACTCATACTTTCCTTGCCGATCTACGAGAACCTTAGTCTCACATGAAATTCCCTCATGAAGCTTCACTTCACTATCCCTTCTCAGACATCCACCACCATATCACACTTTCTGTTTTCTTTATTTCCCCTGACTTTCCTCTCCCCTTTTATACTTCTAAGGACAAATAAAACCCCAACAAAACAACAAACTCACAACCCATCACCTTGGGATTTTATTTTTCTTCTCCCTCATTAAGAGTGAAAAACGCACACTGAGCCCCTTCAATGACTGGTGAAGTCTATTTAACTAAGCACACTAGCAAAACAATGCTCACAAGAATGAAAATAGATGAGAGTAAGAAATCAGAGACAAGAAAGAGAAATTAGCAGAGCATAACAGAAATGGAAAAAGGAATTTGGAAAGACAGAATGAAAAGCATGGAAGAAAAAATTCAGGGTAGAAATAGACAAGAGAAGTTACTGAGAAGGAAAAATATTTTCAAAACAGTTCCTCTCAAACAACTTAAAAGTCCGAGCTGGTATCAGAATACAACAGGGTGGAGAAAATTAACAAAAAACAGAAAGGAGGAAACAGGGTAATTGTAATGTGAGCACAAGCTCATTAATGCAATCAAGCAATTCAGCAAGGTAAAGCCTACAGTTCCCCATCATTAGGCTCAGTTACTGTCTTTCTAAAGGAGCAGTAATAATCAGCTTTGAACATGAACACATTAGGCACACACCTGAAGCAGAATGGAAGCAACAGCTATTCCACTCCAGGGATTCCTAATGCAAACCACCTTCAGAGCACCACGGCAAGGGACACTGCGCCTGCACTTCTTCACCTTCGCTGTCAGCTGTCAGGAGTGGACTATGTATCAGGCAAATTATGAGGTCATGAAAGCACATCAAATACCAATCGACTTGTTTTATTCACATTTGAGTTTATCATTACTCAATACAAGCAGAGAAACATGCTTATATAACTACACAGGATGAATTTCAAGAAGATGAAGGTTAACTTGATCTCGAGTTAGTAAAACATTTACACAAACGCTACAGTTGACCTCAACATCCCTGAGGCCTGAGCCAGCAAAACAGGACAGAACACTCATTTTCCAGTGCAAGAGAAACACATGTAAATGTACACAGCAGATTTTAGGTACTAAGTGAAAACGCTGAAGTACGTCCAATATATAAAAATTTGGGAGCTATGCAAACTGTATGGTCCAAAAATACTGGGATGTTGCATAGAGACTTACAAGACTGGAAGCATGAACAGGAAGGAAAAAAACACCCCAACACACCACCACCAAACAAAAACCCCAACCGAAGTCTCCTTAAACAACAGAAGTAAAACTATACCATAATAATAACAACTGACCTTAAGACAGCAAAACACAACCTTACTTAGAACTCACCATACACAGAAACGCTGGTCATTTTCAAGACAAGAAATATTCAATACTTGACTGTTTCTGACAAAATTACACACAAAACACAAACCACACAAAAGCATCTCCCTGTAAAAAGGAATGTGATCGGAGGGGAAGGAGAAGCAGTGTATCAGAGATACACAAGAATTTAAAGTCTGTTTCTTAACATAATATTGAGAAATATTTGGAGAGACACAAAAATATTCAAAAATAATTATAAATATTAATCATATAAATACAGGCAAATGTTTTACAAAAAAAAAAAAAAAAAAACCCAAACCAAGAAACCCACAGATTATTTCGGGAAACAAATAAAATTACATAATTCAATTAATACTCTTCCATGCTGAAGGACACCAGAAATCATACAGAATGGAAAGTCTTCTGGACTAAAACAGGAACAAAATCTATTTTCCAAATGAGCAGCTCTTATGGTCACAAAATCTATTTCCCAGATGAGAGCTTTAACACTTAACACTCATGACTAAATAAACACTTTTAAACCTCTTTTTTCCTCCGAAAAAAAAGGGGTTAGTACATTTTTTTCTGGACTTATTTTTATCTATTGAATAAAATAGCTATCTCGGTTTGTTTTGACAAAAACTAAAGCTTCTTAAAAGTACACTGTTTAGAAGACACAACAGAAGAAATAACTGAATTCAAAAGCAGAATTGCCCAGTATTACCATAAAAATAATGGCACAGTATTCTTTGTGCACATATATTTTCAGTAAAATTCTGGCCCTAGAGCTTTAAACTCCAGGGGAAAAAAGCAGAACCAACTCACAAACATGCTTTATCAGAAGTTTTAATCTTTCTTCCCCTGTACTGAGGCTCCAAATACACATTATTTATTTATTCACATTTCTGGCCAAGTGGGTTTTCAATTTCCCTCTTTAATTAGACCAAGGCAGCTTTTCCAGGAAACCGCTACACTGCGGTGTGGGCACCCCTTGAGAGCCGCGAACGCGCACACCCGCGGGGGCTGTAAGGGCACCTTTCCCTGGGACAGCTGGAATTCCTGGAAAACAGACCTTGGGTGCCGACAGGCTCGGGGCGCTGAGGGCTTTTGCTTCCCTGCCAGGCTGGGAGCGCTCCGGCGCTGACTCCCGCAGCCGCTCCCCGGGAATGCCCTGGCGCCTCAGGGCCCGCTCGACCGGGGGGGCTGTTGGCTCCGTCCCTGCTGCGCATCCCAGCGCCAGCGCGTCCTGCCTCGCTCCATTTCCCACAGCTGGGACCTAAACCCTCGCCCTGAGCACGCCCAAAAGCCTTCCCTACCTTCCTTTCCCCTCCCCTGGCAAAAGCCTCCGCGGTCCTCTCTGTGCCCCGGCGGCGGCGGGGAGCGCGGCCCGGGACTCCGCAGCTCTTCCCGGAGCCGGCACCGGTGGCGCTCGGCAGGAACGCCCGCAGAAACGCCCGTCCCGTCCTCACCGGCCGGCCAGCGCTATCACTCGACCGGGACGGGGCGTCCTC
>VXBB01008391.1:263537-337620 GCA_013399915.1 Illadopsis cleaveri
TTGCGGTGTTCCCGAGCCCGCTCCTTTGCCAGGGACCGCTGAACACCGGAGCGAACCCGGCGGAGGGGCGCGGCGCTGGTCGAGGCCTTCAGCACTTAAGGAGAGGACAAGGAGAGGCTGAATCGCTTGTTCAGCTCGAAGAAAGAAATACGGGAGGGAATCTGCTGGGTTTGGCTGCTTGGAGGAGGTTTTAGAGAAAACGGAGCCAAACTGTTGAGAACACAATGAAAGAGAAGCCCTATGCCGTGGCTCCCATTTGCTCTATCACAGATTCTTTTACTTTACCCCATCACTACTTTTCTAAATCCAAATAACAAGCAAACCCCTTACACAGTTAAAAACTGAAGACGGAAACAAACAATTAACTATTTTAACATCGTATTTATTGCATAAGATGATACAAGGCTCTGATCCCCAGGACGCTGATGAGGTCAATTGCTAGGAGACTATTTTCTTGCTCATGTGCCAGTGCTTGCTTTCAGCCTATCTGGCATAATAGATCTTACTTGGACCTTTTTCCAGCTGGCTGTTTTTCTCTCTGTGTCTGTCATTTTTTCTACATTTCTAAACTTCCTCAGCACTGCACCATCATCTGTAGCATAGAGCGGACATCTGCAGTATAAAGTGGAAACACTGGAAATGGCCTTACGGCACATGGCCAGAAAAGCTGTGAGAGTCTGAGAACACACAGCACCAACCAAGTATAGTGGAGATCAAAAACACCTGCAGCAACTACTAGAAATTAAGGATGGAGAGATGGACTGAATGAAGAACATAGCCCAGAACATTTTAAGTGAAGGGACTGAGGTGGAAAGGTTATAGATGCTCTGTAATGTGAATCAGGAGATCATGTCCACTAGAAAGCATGAAAAGAAAAAGGCGCAAACTACCCATAACAAAAAAATATGGAGGCATATGCAGGGAAAAAACAATTTCCCCAAATCAAAACATTCAAAAGCAACAGAAATAGCACAAATAATATGCACAGAGACCTAGAAGAAGCACATAAATGGCACTGGTAGGTAAACATTGAAAACTAGTGTCTATCTTCCTAGACAGACACCTAAAAAATCCTTTGCATGGTAATATTATTTGGATTTGGAATGCTTAAGGAGACTTCTGTAGTGAGAATAAGTGTATGAGTTGCAGTATCCTATAAATTAGTAATGACTGTGGGCACCTAATTTCAACTAGGTTATCACTTTTTGGTCATTATTTCTATGGTTTAAACTAAAGTTCAAAAGAGTTCTTTGCATATTCTGCCATGTCCTGTGGAATTGGATAGAAAACTTCCAGTACAGATGTGCTTCTGTAGTTTCATTTTAATGGTTATTTTTGCTGCTTTTTGGTTTTATAGGCATTGCTTTTTCTGGCATCGCTGTTTTCCTTTTTATTCATTCCAGTGAGCTAACAGTGAAGCCTAAAAAAATTGCAGTTAAGGTGCTAACAGCTCTTTTCTGTATTGCTGATCATTTTAACAGAAACATACAGTAGATGTCAAATCCAGTCTGTTTTCCACTGGTTTTCCATATGTCAGAAGTCTCTGCTTTGCATTGTGCTTTCAAGGCTGTTTTCCTCAAGCTTTCTAATAATCTAAAAATTAAGTAATTACGTGAAACAGACACTGACGTATTGAAAACAGGATCACATGCAGTGCAGTAATGATTGACAGGATTACATTTTATAGTGAATAAAACAAAATCTCACATTTACAAGTGTATCTCAGAATTTCTGTTAGGATGCAGTTTAAATTAAATTAAATTAGAGCTACGCATGCTGCAGTAACCAGGATTGCAGGTCTCCAGCCTCGTGCTAGACATCTGTAACTACCAACTGCAGCAGTGTCTCAGCACTTGGATTTTAAGCCATAGAGTTAAGGTCCCCCATAGCTGAAGCTTGCATACATCCTTGGTGAGAGATCAACGTGTTCCTAAAACCCCATAAAAATGTTTGGTTAGTATGGATTGGCTACTGAATAACTTGGTGACACACAGTCAGTTGGAATGCTTTGTTCAGGTTATCTCAAAAATGATATAGAAGAAACAAAATCAGGGGTGAAATTTGTAATTGAGATCTAAGGAATCTTCTCCACTGGAGAAGAAGGGGAAGACTGGATCTGAGAGAGAAAATTATGTATTGACCCTTTTATGTATGAACAGGAGAGACAAGCAAAGGACAAGGTATTTGAAACTAATGCATGTTTGTCCAATCCTCCCCCTCCCAGTATTTATAACCACCAACAGAACAGAAATCATTTGGTTTGTTCTATTTAGTTTAGAGCGCCATAGATTTAGAAGTTCAAAACAACACTGTGCTCACATTTATTTTTTAAATTATGTGCTATGAAAAACTGAATAAGAGCAATGCAGAGCTAGAGTTTTAAACCTGTTTTACAAATACAGAATCCATGAATGATATGCCTTTGAAACTTGCTTCAAATACATTGATCTTTTCCATGTTTTTCAGGGGAAAATTTTTTTTTTAAAAACTGGATATCAGTAGGTTGACATGAGAAAAAAAAAACCCCGTGTTTTGCAATTGCTTTTTGTCCAAATTAATGGGACAAATCCATGGTAATCTTTTGTTGCCTAAGTAGGTAGATACTGAACTGGCCTGGTCACTACAGGTCATGGGATTCCAGTAAGTTCTAATATAAGAATCTAGCTGTGTGGGTTGGTGTGAGGTATTTTAACTTTTTGAAAAAGTTGGTGCACTATATACTGATTTTGTACATGCACTAGACTATACTGTTAGATTTTTGTGTATTGTATCAAAAGAAAAACAAGTGGAAAAAAATTTTGGTACTGCTAAGGTCAAGAATAGAAGTCAGGAGAATTAACTTTGCTCAACACAGTGGGATTTATTTTGTTCAGTCATTAATGGATCCCTATCCATCATTACCAAAAAAGTATATAATATCTATTGTGACAGTAGCACTCCCCAGGAATATTTCCTTATAAGAGTGTAAATTGTAAAGCAAATTTCCCAGTATTAAAAAGTACAAATATCCACAGCCAGATTATGAAAAGTTTACTTACTCTATTGTTCATTGCTGTCTGCATAAGAAATGTGGGAGCATGACTTTAGAGATATCTAAAATATGAATTACACTGGAAATTCAAAGTTCAAGCAGCATTAAATATATTATAAGCTGTGAATTGGGACATAAGATCTATAGTAGTCTATCTATATGCACATGAATGTTTGTGTGACAAAAATGAGGAATTTTTTATTGATTTTACAATTTGTTATTGTGTTGATCTTTGAGCAGCAGGCCTTTAGACTCAGTTCTAATGGAAAAAATCTCATTACTTGCTACAGTCTTCTCTTATTGAAAAGCAGGTGTATGTTTTCTAGAGGATGCTCTTGTGGAAGTCCATGGTCATACAAGGAAATGCATTTTCAGCTGGCACAGTGAGTTTTGATTAAAAAGGCAAAATCTATGCAGTGATGTTGCATTCAGTATAGAATCAGAGAAGGTGGACCATGGTGAAGACTCATATGCCTGATTTTTAGATACCAACTCAGATACAAGTTTATTGCTAATTATAACACACCAAGGCAAGCAATGTCAGCTTACCCTGGAGGAGTAGGTAGGGCGGGGTTCTGGCATGCACAGCTTGTCAGATGTGAGGCAGTCAAGCACACAAGCCAAAATGTAATATTCAGACATCAAATTACCAGATAAAGTTCATCAGCAGGAGCCCTGGAGGTATTTATACATAAAGATACGGAAAGATGTGGGACACTTCCTTTGGAAAGGCAGGCTGCCACTTTCCAAAATGGATGTGGAAGTGGATTGGAGCCTTTTTCTTGACACAGGCAGGGGAAAAAACCCCTAGGAGTGAGTGGAAGTCACAGGGCCCACTTCTCAGAGGTGGTTAAGCCATTTTAAAACAATTTTTAGACTTATGCGTTTAAATAACTTTCAGAATCTAGATTTCAATGAAACTGTTTTTAATAGTATTCACAGGGTTGACTATGAATTTGTATTTTAGTAGTCTAAAGAAATTTATTATGAGATACTTTAGACTATACATTTTTTATAACATAGAAGATACATTATTTAGCTTATTTTTATGTCAAGTATTAAATAAAAAGGAGAATAAACAGATGAGTGGAAAGTGGTAACAGCAGTGAGATGAGGCAGGTAAGTCACAATCAAATATCATCTGCAGCTTGATCTAAAAAGTCAGTTCATTATTTAAAAAGGAACACACAAGATTTGTATTTCTAGTACAATTATTTAAAACTACCTGTGTAAAAATACTGTTGGAAATGTGGATAGTTAGAAAAGATGTTTGCACACAAATGAAAAGATCATACAGGTGTGTAGAAGATAGCTGGAGAAAGTGCAGGAATAGTCCTACAATTCCTCAGGGAGCAGGTAACCTTGATAATAGACTGCTTTTGTTACAGGTGAAGATGGATTTTAGAATTTCTAAAGGAAAGATACAATGGGTTTTAATAGGACAACAGCAAAGTCAGAATAGCAATGCTGATTAGGGAGAAAATTAAGGCATTTTGAAAGTAAATGATTGTAGACAGTATTAGAGGCTGTTAATTAGTATTTCTTTCCTAGGTGCTTGAGTGAATGCCAATGTCTTAATAGTGACTTACCTAGAATATTTTACCTTTGCAACACAGAAAATACTTCTCCCAACCTAATATTTATTACAGAGTAGGCCACATTATCAGATTTATCCTCTTCTGCAGTGATCCTTCCACATATTCAGATGTTAACAGCATAGACCAAGTAAGGCAGCTATACACTTTCCATTAACAGGAGCCAGCAATTAGCAACTCATCTGCACTTTTCATTTTGAAAGTTAGCTTCTGAATAAGGCTGTGAGTTCTAGATCCCCTGTCTGCTGCACTGCTGCTATGACTCTGTTTGAAATCCATCTGAACTATACCTATTTTTCTGCTTCCTAAAGACCTCATTCTTTCCCAAGCCAGGAGCTTGCAAGACCCTGTACAAATCACTGGCATTTGGACTAGTGGTTAGAACCCTGTGTATAAAGTGTTGGTATAACTTGGTGAAGATGTATTTTCATTTTAGTAAAGCTATTTACATGAAGCTTAAGAGGTTCTGTGATCAAATTATGTGTACATGGAAACAGAAATAAGGCATTCCTTGAAATGCTGTGCAAGGAACCTGGTACAGAGGTCCCTGAAATACTGTAAAAGGAAGATGTATACATGGGTTACAGGAGTTGCAAACCATCTTCTGTGAAGAGGGGAATAAAATCAACATCACACCTATATAAGGTCTTACCAAGGAACAGTCATAGTCTGCAGAAATATATTAGCCTGTTTTTAATTTGTAATCAAATTGCAAGGTGAGAATTTCCCTCTAGTGTATAGCAGAGGAAAAAACAAGATACAAACATAAGTGAATGCACAGCAATTGCACTAATAAAGAGCTGTCAGTTACAAGGCATCTTTATCAGAAGGCAGGATACAAAGTGTTCACATTCAGATTGTTTAATTAGAACAAGTAATGGTTACAATCATTAGAAGAATACTATTTTCCATGGGTGTTTGAGTGAGATCCCTTCAGATCCTTCATGGCTGCATCATCTTTCAGGAACCAGAAATAAAAATACAGGTTCTCCAGCTCCAAATGCACAGATTCTTAAAATCAGAGTGTATATACCAAGCCTTACTGTTCTTTATCAATAGGAACTTGCAGTCTCAAGAGTACATGACTGTGTTTGAGCAAATGTGATGAGGAGTCAGTCAACCAACACAAGAAATACAGCTACAATCAGGACAGAAAACCAACAGACAAGGCCTGGCTGCTTTGTGATTAAAAATTTGTTCTTTCTTCCTACTGACCTCTCCACTTAGGCTCCATTTTATCCAGATGCACATGATGCTGTGACACAAAGATACATAGACATGGTTATGTTTCTGCTTCCACAGTTTCATTATGCTACAGGACCTGTAGGCTTGTATCTGTTAGCACAGTGAAAAGGCACCAAACAGCTTTCAGATATAATGGAATTGCTGGCAAGCTTGAGCATACAAGCCCAAGACAGAACAGGAACAGAAGTTTTCAAGCTGTCAGAGAAACAGTGAAGGTCACTGTACATTACAGAAACTTCTTTCATCCTCAGACAAGCAACAAAATATGCTTTCCTGAAAAATCCATACAAAGTTATTTCCCAATGTTTTGGAAACTGCTCGACAGGTGAAAGACTGACAACTTGCTGTCTTCATCGTATGTAAAGTCACCAGTGTGAGACATCCAAGATGTCCCAGTAATGTCACTCAAAATGAGTACTCATCTTTGAGTAAAGTGAACTCAGAATCTTAACATGCAAGATAAAGAGGTAAATAAACCTGCTACAAGATGTAGCCAGGAGTGAATCACTAAGGCTAAAGATATTGAAGTAAAAAACAAGAGTAATGTTCAAGTTCATGGGGTCCAGAAAGAAACACAAATTAAGACCAAACTCAGTGGCTGCCCTTTCAGTTAGATAAAGTTTTTTAGTCTTTGATAGGTCGTAGGGAAAAAATTAGTTCAGCTAACCAAAAAAACACTGACAGCAACAGAAAATCCAGACCGTGAGTCACATGAGCCCACCCAATCTGCACAGTAACAGATTCTTGAGACAAAGGAGCTTTCTATTCATTCTCAAGTAAAGGGTGATAGGACAAAGCTGGAAAGCGCAGCATAGAAGGGCACCAAGAACAGCATCTGCAAAGGCTGGTTTAGTTTCCCATAGTTGGCATAACCACAGCAGGCTTGGCAATGGTGGCATCTTCCTCTTTCCATTGAGAAATGATAGTTTTCAGCTGTGTATAGAACTGCACTCCCTGGAGGAAAGGAGAGAGCCACAGATCAGATATTTGGCCTTATGAATTCCTCAGGTCAACACTAGAGGTATTTCAAAAGAGTTTTTGCTTTATCTAAACAGGACTGATTTTCTTCTGTGGAAATAATTCTTGTCAGCCTGTTCTTTTTAGCAGTTTCACAAAGATTCTGATTCTGTGAGAAACCTTGCTAGTTTATTGCTCCCTTCTCAAATCTCCTAAAAAGACTTGCATTTTTTTACTTAAGGGAAAAAGAAAGAGGAACGGGCTACCTATGATAACAGTAACAGACATGCATTATGGTGCTGTGATCACTGGCTGGTTTTCAGTGTTCTGGTTGAAATGGCTTCAAAGTCTCCTCACTAATGAGGTCTGATGCCCATCTCCCCATTGTCATTTATAACATGATTTATCACAATTCAACCCAAGAGAGTACTGTGAATCAGAAAGTTACCTGTTTGCCATAGAAATTGGTGTCCCCTCTGAAGGAAGCACGAGAGCCGGTGAAAGAAAACATGGGCAGAGGTACTGGGATTGGAACGTTGACACCCACCTACACCAAAGGAAAGCTGCCATATTAGTCACAAGAAGTAGCAGATTGCAGAGCACTTCCCAAAAGCTTCTGCATTTTGTTTCCTTATATCTGAGGCTGGGTATTGCTGGCTGAGAGTGCAGTGATTACAGCTGAATAGTTACCCGCTGTAAATGGTGAGGACTAAAACCAACAATCGTAGCTGGAACGTACCTGCCCCACATCTACTAAGTGAGAATACTTCCGAGCTGTGGCTCCATTGGTGGTGAAGATTGCAGTTCCATTCCCATAGGGGTTATTGTTCACCATCTCAATGGCTTCATCCAAAGTGTCTGCTTCCAGCACCACTAGGACGGGCCCAAAGATTTCCTCCTTATAGCAAGTCATATTTGGCTGCCAATATAAACAGCAGAAAAAACAGCTTGTATAAAGGATTTAATAAAAATACCATAAGAAATATATATGCTGTTAGTACTCATGATATTCCTAGGATTACTGATCATACTGCATTGCCACAGGCCATCCTTCAGTCCTCATTACCTCTTCACCATTTCCCATGCCCCGTCCTCTATCTAGTACACTAAAGAAGGCACCACTTTTCATCTCCAGAGTGCTTTCTGCTTTTACTGCCTGCATTACAATGAGTACTTCATTGACACTGTGCAAGGGATGGCTGAGCCATTTATGGCCTTTCTACCTGGTGATCATTGATTATTGACTGATTTGGCTAACGCATTTTTCAGCTGACCCTGCTTACAAGCACTGGTTTTGGTCATCTTACCTTGACTTTGGCAAGGATCGTTGGTCCAACAAAATTGCCATTTTCATAACCCTTCACTTTGACATTACGTCCATCCAGGAGAAGGCTGGCACCTTCTTTTACTCCTTTCTCAATCAGACTGCAAACCCGTTCCTTAGCTTGGGGACTGATTAGAGGCCCAAGATCTGCTCCAGGCTGGTCTCCTGTGAGGAGGCAGAGACACCAAGTTTATAACTCTGACAACTTCCTTTTCATATGCATCTGGGAGATAACTACACTGGCAGGAAAAATCTGGAAATCTTCATGTTTCTGAGACACAGAATAAAGATTTGAGACATTGATGAACAGGAACAATAGCCTGCAGCTCTCATCATCATCAAGGAATCACCAGGAAGCCAAAATTCAACAAAAGATTCTTCATAGGAAGGAGACTTTTCCCCTTTGCAGCACTTTATTGAATATAAACCAAATATAATTCCCCTAGAATTAGTAACAGTCTAGCTTTTCCAAAGTACTTGTTTCCATTTTTCTTTTTTTTTTTTTTTTGTATGCTTACTACAAATTGGAAGGATCTTGAAATGAGGTTGCTATATAGATGGCAGATATGAGTTAAACATAGGATTTAACCTCAAATCTCCAGTTAAAACAAGACTGATCCTGTAAACATTGCATCACAGTCCCACCAGCAAGCTGAAAACATATTCCTACCTCCAAGTCTAGGGCTGAGTTTCCCAATCCAGACAATCTGCTAGTTCCTACCCCTACACATCAAATCTGTGGTGCCAATAGCTCCAAGGGTTACAACACGGTATGGAAGATAAGCTGACCTAAAAAGCTATGGTTGTACAAATGTGAAATACCTTGTAAAAATTATCTCTGTCTGTACCTGCATTTACTCGTAGGTTTTTGGCTCTTTCCACAAGCTCTGGCAGCCATTTCTGAGCTTCTCCTACTAGAATTGCTGTAGACAGGGCCATGCAGCGTTGGCCAGCTGCTCCAAAAGCAGCTCCAACCAGCTGGTTCAAGGTGTTCTCTTTATTGGCATCAGGCATCACCACACCATGGTTCTTGGCTCCCTGAAAAACAACACACACAGTCTCCCATTATTAACCACCCCAGACTGCTTCTTTTCTAGCCCTCTGGCAAAGACTTTTTATAGTAGGTATGACTCTGCTACCAACAGGCTGGCAAGAGAGCAGCCTTATCACTTAGCTATCAGCAGCAAAGTCAGCTTCTGCTGCTGAGTGGTGTGGTCTCTCTTAACATTCACAGGCGACAGAGGTAGTCTGTGTGCTAAAGTGTGCTCCATTCAGACACATTACCATGTTGGCCTGGACTCTCTTGCCATTCCGGGATCCTCTCTCATAGATGTACTCTCCAGCCTGATTAGATCCCACAAAGCTGATTGCTCTGATATCCGGATGGTCACAAATGAAATTCACAGCTTCAAATAGGAAATAATACATTATAACTGTGGTGCACAAATGCTTCCCTCCATTCCCATCCCCACAGCACTAAGTCTATGTATATTTCTTCTTATTGAAATTCTGGCCTCTGTGTTTCCTACATCTGAGGTCACCTCTTTCTTCCTTGTGCAACTTTTCACTCACTTTTTAGCACACATACTCCTGCCCTGTCTTCATACTGGCTCTCTTACATCTCTTCATGCTTTGGGCACCTCCCAGGGTATCTGAGCAATGCCAAAGTGAAGTTACTGTTCTCTATTTGTATCATCCTGTCCTGAAGCTACTTGTGTGTTGTAAAAAATAGCTTGTTAGGAGCCAGGATACTAGCATCCACTTGTACAGTCAGTGAGGCATTCAATTCTTGTTCAGGCCTCCTTGCGAAACCAAGATGATTTATCTACTTATTTCAGTTGCAGTTTAGGTTGCTAAATAGAATCCGAGCACTTACATGCCTTGGGAACTCTGACCCCAATCCCCAAAATTTTGTTCACTATGTCTTCTGAAAGATTTGGTGCAAGGTGACAGAGAATCTTCCACTCACCTTTCAACTTCATCAATAGAGTTGAAGCGTCTGTCCAAACCTATCTAACAGCAGCAGTCTCAGACTCTCCAACTGGTACCTCCCACTGAACACACACCACAACACACACACTCGTCATCTCCCAGGAAGGGTGGTTATTACCTTCATGTTGTCCATGGATAATATTCAGGGTCCCATCGGGGGCACCAGCATCCTGGAACAGCTTGGCAAGGAACATTAGTGCTCCTGGTACACGCTCAGATGGTTTCATCAAGAAGGTGTTTCCACAAACCATAGCCATGGGGAACATCCAAAGAGGAATCATGGCTGGGAAGTTGAATGGTGCAATTCCAGCACACACGCCCAGAGGCAGGCGGTAGGTGCAAGTGTCCATGTCTTTAGTGATGGAGGGCATGGTCTCTCCAAGGATGAGGGATGTCACACTGCAGGCATGTTCAACCACCTCTGCGGCAGAAAGGGCAATAGGCTGCTGGATGATCCGTTAACAATTAGTCCCCAAACTCCCTTTTCACTACTGCCTTGACCCACCTCTTTCTTCCTGCCTCTTCTCTCACAACTTAAAACTCATTGTGCTCCAGAAAATCCCTCTGCTAAGCATTGTGAACAAATTATGAATGGATTCTCTCTTGACCACACCACACATCATTGTGATAGGAGCACAGACACAATAGCCCCAGTACAAAATGCACAGGTATAGTGTTACTGTACCACCTGGGACTCAACCTTAGATATCTGAGCACAGGTGAGATGTTCTTATTCCTTTTTAGTAATTTGCAGTCACTCCTAGAAAAAGCTCTAACAACTTGGAAGTGACGTAAAGATACTCTATCTAAGAAAACTCTTCAGCTTAGAGTTACAATTTACACTTTTCTTTCAGTAGGGGTCTATAAAGGGATCCACATGTACAGAGCCATCAGTTGCTCAGGAGACCTCATTCATTCCTGTGGGTTCTCAAACCCCCTTTTTTAACAGGAGGAGCCAGCAGCTTACGGAGGCCTCGGAACACATCTCCTTCAGCATCAGCCAGGGTCTTCCCTTGCTCAAAGGTGATGAGTTTGGAAATTTCTTTCTGAAAATGGAAAACACAAAGTTTATGAATGTTAGAAAAGTACCCACCCATGAAATAGAGTGCAGGGATAAGACAAAATTGAACATCACAGTGCACAGACTGAATGGAACCAGAAAAGCCTATACTGACTGATTTTCTCCTTGTAGACAAGAAGCCAATAACCCACATAGGTGACATTTTAGAAAAAATCATTCTAGGATGACTTGTACTCTAATGTTTTCAGGTATGACACCACATACACACCAAAAAAGCAATCAGGGAAACCCAAAAACATAGTAACATACTTGTCTTCATCAACTGGCACATGTTCCATCAAGGCTCAAAGTTCCTTCTGCAGTCTCTTGGTAAAGGGACAAATTCAGAATAATATTCCCTAACAATATTGCCTCTCTGTTACCATTTGATGGGAAATGTTTTGCTGCACCTCTCAACAGTGTCTCAGTTGGCCCTTCAATCATGGCAACACCTCATCAAGAACTCTGTAAACCCCGAATCTCTCAATTTAGTTCCTAAAATCAGCTGCAATGCATTCAGCCATAGCCATCACACACACTCATGGTGTCTCACCAGATTTTCTTTGATGAGTTGTTGATAACGCAGAAAGATTTGCTGGCGACTCAAAACAGACGTTTCTGACCAGTTCCAAAAAGCCTTTTTGCAAGAAGCCACAGCTGCCTCCATCTCACTGGCTGTGGCTTTCGGTACACGGCCAACCACCTCATTTGTGGCCTGAAAGAGAAAAAAATTGCATCAAAACTCAACTTTTTCCATCTGTCCCCACCAACCGTTCAAGAATCCTTTCACAGCACACACCTAATATTCTTGTTCTTCAAGGAGTTGTACTTCTGAGGGCAGAGCACAAAAGTTGCACACAAAAGGCCTGGGCTACAACTGGACTAGTTCTGAAAACCTGCACTCCAAATATCTCAAATTAGGCACTCAGAAAACTGAAATGCAGTGCTGATTTCCAAGCTGGAGTTGAAGTGACTTGTCTATCTTGAAACTTCTAGAGTGTAAGGCAAAAGCTTCTGTGGGCTGTGGTCTTTTCCCTCTCCATCATCTTGGTTTATCTGGCTGTCCCTCTTGCACATTAAATTAGGCAACATTCCTTTGGGAAAAGCAGTACATGACTGTACAATTGCCATTGATGTTAGCTTACCTATACCCCTAGGCCAAAGTACTATATTGACAAGCAACCTTAGTTCTACAGCATTTTAACTTCAAGCTTGTTGCCAGTTTAACCTCCTTCTAATGTTCTCTTAAAAATTAAATCTGCTTTGACATGACAAAAATTTCAGATAAACCACTAAGAGAGAAACTACTCAAAACAAGAGGAAGAAAATTAAACAAGAACACTGCTTGCTACATAGAGACCAAATGAGCTTCATGAACATGGCCTGCTGCTCTGATCATTTCCACAAAGCAAATAAAGCTTTACAGAGAAAATAGAGCTTTACAAAGAAGATTTGGAAACTACTGTTTTAATGCTTACTATGGAGGTCAAGAGGGTCAGAATTCTGAGTGTAACCTCATTTCCATTTGTCTTTGGTAGAGTACATAGACAATACAAGTGATACTTATCTATTTTGCACTGCATAGCATCCAGCTTTTAACTTTTGTGATTATTGTGGGTCACAGATAGAAGCTCTCTGAAAGGAGAGGAGCTTCAGCTGTTAGGATTTTTCACCTTTTTACTCTGAGAATAATATCAGTCTCTATCAGGACTTCACATTTAGCTGGCATCAAATCACACCCAGTTGATTTCAAATACAGGGTGAAAGACACCCTTCAGATATTTGACATACTCATCACAGAGCCTTTCTATGAGAAAAAAAATATAACCAGAGTTTAAGCTTCCTTTCTGGAGATCAGGGGCTTACTGTGTGAGGGAGGTAAAGGAGGTAGTAACTTTTCTGAGACTGACATTTCATGTGAAAAGGAAACTGAGAAGCTGTAGTCTACCTTAAGCTCCAAGTCTAAACCTTTCTCAAGAAATATATGTATGTTTTTCTTCTGCCACATCCCTGAAGAGAGGCACAGACCTTTGTTGCCCAGTGATAACTATTTATATAAGCTGAGATTATTTCACTTACCGGGTTGTGGATATCAATCCATTCAGTAGTTTTGGACTCAATAAACTTCCCATCAATGAAGAGTTTGGTTGTTGGCTGTGGAGGTCAAAAACTGGACAGTGAGTTATTTTTGTCTCAACGTGCCTAAATACCAGTGTGCCTTATTACATGCAAGCCTTCATCATTTACTGCTATGTGAACCACTAGAGTCTAGATCCAGTCTTCACACCAAGACCCAGCTACCTGCTCTCTGCTCCATTTTTCTCTCACTTTACACCAAAATGGCCAAAATTCTTTCTAAAAGCAGTTATAGAAAAAAATACATTGCTTTGCTCAGGTTCAGAATTATTTCAATCTATTTAATCAAAACCTGAAAAACTGCAACTCATAAATGTTCAGAAGAAACAGTTAATAATTCACTTCATGGGAATTCTGTGAACCCAGTGCAGACTGTACCACTGTCCTGTGTGCATCTGTCCCATCAAGCCACTAAGCAGGTGCATCTTTCCAGTTCACAGATTCAAGCAGAAAATTGGACTTTCCCCACCCCCTACTTGGTCTTGCAACAAAGAGCAAGGAACCTGCATCTGTGGAGTTCACAGTGACTGACTGTCCTGGCTGGCAGCACAGAAAACAGAACCTTCTCACTCAGGTGCAGAGGAGGCACAAGGAAAGTTTTAAATAAGGAGTTCAGGCAAGCTTTGAACAGAACAGAAAGCAGAGGTAAAAGCTGTAATTAGCACTAGATAGGCAACAAAACTGTACCATGCAGGAAAACAAATTGTGACTGTATAAATTAAGAAACTAGAAAAGAGGAGTTGACACTGGGAGGTAAGGAGAGAACTAGGAGAAAGCAAGAACCAGTTACCATGACACAAACCCACGACTTGGGGAGAACAGGTAAGAGAAAGAGGAAATGGATCTTCTGTATGAATAACAGAAATGGGACAGATCAACAGAACTGGGATATAAACCCAAATATATCAGAAAACTGAAGAAATTGTGAGGTGGAATTATGAAAGGCAGATGAGGACTTGGATGCTAACCAAGGTGTAATGAAGAGAAAGAGATCAGAGGAAGAATCAGGAATATAAATGGTATTGGGTAGACAAGTAATAACAGTGAAAAGTGGATGAAAATGAAGAAAGTGAGCAACAATGTTAGTGGGAACAAACTGAGAAAGCTTGGAGATGAGAAAGCTAGGATCAGAAATGTAAAGTAAGTCTTTTAATGGACAAACAAGACCTAATGATTTGGAAGGCAACACCAGGAGAAAATTAAAATGAAAAAGTTGAAAATGATTATGTAGCCGGAATCACACTTGTGGAAGAGAGGCAGAACTCTGCCTAGGAAAACACAATCTCCTCTAGAACCTGGAAGGAAGCACAGGAAATCTGAGTCCCTTGACCGAGTTTCCTGACTGTCAGCAAAACTGCTGGGCTACTGCTGGTCTAAAGAATGACAAACTCCTATGGCTATCAATCACTCCATTAGCCTCAGTGCCATGTATCTGCAATGGAACTACAAGCTCCAGTGCTTTATGACCCGCACAGACTTCACTTCAATGGAGTTCATGCAGGTTTTTTTTTTCAAATTGCTTAAAAAGAGTATCTCAAAAATTGCACATGCAACAAAAAATATTTTAAGCAAGCTAGGAAATCCTGGATTAATATTAATTGCACTTTTTCCATAAGATCGCCACCTTTTTTCATGTAGAGAATGCACCTGCTGTGGAAACATGGACGGTAGTAAAGCAGACTATTTGTGGAATCCTGGTTTGGAGTTCGGAGTGTGCAGCCATAGACAGCGGAAGAAAAAAGGCAGTATAGCAACTAAAGCTGTTCGATACTGTCGGAAGGAAACCAGATCCTCTCTCTGTCGCAAAGAGATGCCATGGGGCCAGTCCAGAGTCACCAGGAGTAATGCGAGGTGACAGGCGGCCACCGCTCAACTCCGAAGTCTGACAAATCGGACATGGAACTCTTTTCCGTCCCTCCCGTCGAGCACGGGGGCAGTGCCGATGTTTGTTCCACCGGACCCACGGAGGTTCCAGCCGAGACGGCAGGAACGGCCTTAGCAGAGCAGACCCGAGGGAAGTGCCCGTCGGGCAGCGGCGGCGCCGCCCGGGGCTCTCCCGCGCCTCCCTCTCCCGCCCACCGGCTCCGCTCCGCGGGACGGGCACTCACCACCGAGGAGGAGAAGGACGCGGCGACTGAGGTGATCCAGGGGGCACCGGCTCTCCGCGGCAGCTGGACGGGGAAAGCACAGACCACCTCAGGGCGGGTCAGGAGGCACCTCCCCCCGACCCCCTCGTCGGCTGCTCCCNCCGTCCGCCCTTCACACCCTCTCTGTTGCAGGCACCGACCTGGAGGCCTCGCTGCTGAGCTTCGAGAAGCTGGACCGCGCCTCCCCGGACCTGTGGCCCGAGCAGCGTAAGTCCAGCGGGCCCGCGGCCCCGAGTCTGACAGCTCGGGGTGGGGTGGGGAGAGCCCGACCGGGGCCGGGCCTCCTTGGGGCAGCTGCATGGGCCGGGCTGGGCCCGCCGCGCCGGGCGGGGTGGCAGTGCTGCCCTCAGAGGCGCTCACACCCCACCAATCTCCGCTTTTTCTTCCCAGTGCCCGGGGTTGCCGAGTTTGCCGCCTCCTTCAAAAGCGTGAGTGAGCGCTGCTTTGCCTTTCGCGTTTCCTCCTTCTGTGTGATGGTAGAGCTGCAGGTTCTCCTGCGGGCTTTACATCTTCCATGAACCGTATCTCAGTAATAACTCCCGTATATGCTACAGTATACCTTTTGGCTTAAATGTCTGTTTTTTATATATCTTACACAGGTTACTGTGTATGCAAATTATACTTTGGACGAGATAAAGGGTTTTAAACTTTAGAAAATCCTATTTTTCGTACTGATTTTTGACTTCTGGTTGGTAATATGCCGTTTTTAACTCTAAAATGTCTAGGAAAAAACAAGATTAAACATAAAAGTATCTCTGTGGAGCACACTCTTGTATTTTTGCTGTCAGTGTAACTAGTTTTCCATACAGATTGTTCTTCATTATTCTTCATAATTCTAAAAATGGACTTTTCTGATTATGAGTTCTATTTCTTTTTCAAAACAGCCCATTACAAGTTCTCCTCCCAAGTGGATGGCTGAATTAGAAAACGATGATATTGATATGTTGAAGGGTGAGTATGAATATTGTGGACAGGAGTTGAGGTTGCCAAAGCAGATGGGAATTCATTACTTACTTAAGAGGCTTAAAACAGTTGTTCTTTAAATGTTCTGGCGGTGGCCCTGTGGCCTGAGATCTCTAGCCTTCATATTTGCAGAATCTCCAACTCAGAAGTCTCTTTATCTTGTTAATGATAGGCATTTTCATTAAACCAGCTATTTCCTAGAGCCTATCCAGATGTCAGTGGCAGGCTATTTTTTCAAAATGAGCAGTGTGACACTGGGTATGTATCAGTCACCTTGCTTAGCCATTTTTATCACTGTGTAAGTATAGTGAGTGTCTCCTGTATTTTGAGAATTAGCGTGAATTTTTTGGAGGGGCTCAGCTGATCAGTTGGTGAGTAGCTTAGACTCATTGATTGACTTGTTCAGAGATGCTCTATGTGTGTGTCTTCCCTCACAGATCCAGGAGCTCTAATGCAATGGTGAGGCTGTATGGGCAAGTTACAGAAGGATTAGCTGGCATGTTGCAGCTGTTAGTTTGCAGCAGACATCCTTCAGCTCTGCCTCTCATGAATTCCAGATGGTGATGTGTGATCATGTCACGGCGACATGTCACGGCTACAAAGTGAAAATGAGATGAATTAACTCTGACTTGCTCCAAGAAATGTGCTTGAACTCTCATTATTAATATGAAATAAGTCCACTCCCTTGCATACTTTTATATAGCTTGTTCATATTGCAGTGTGAACTTACAGGAACTTCCAAAGTATTGGTCAAATTACTCTTTGCAATTGTGACAGACTAAAGCATGAACTAGAGTAATGGCTGTCTTTCTCCTTACATTAAAATTACGAATGGAGTCAGCTTGAATTTTGAACATACGCTGTTCACTGAAACAGATCCTGACAGAATTATGGCTTGAAAGTGCTCTGTGAAGTACTTAGCATGTGAACTGCTACTGGAGGACTATAGACAGTGTTAAAATTCACCTTTTTCTTTCTTCTTAAGAGTTGGGGAGCCTCACTACAGCTAACCTGATGGAAAAAGTTCGTGGCCTGCAGAACCTGGCTTATCAGCTGGGACTGGATGAATGTAAGTGCTGTAAACAGATGTGACTGACTGCATTGCAAATCTTTCCACTAAAGCATGTGCTTGTACATTTGTAGCTAGAAAAGTGTGTTGGCAGATTTGGCAAGTGTTTGACAGTTAGTGACCTTGTGCAACAGGATGATGAGAGAATGGTCTTACATCTCCAACTTACAGCCTACCTCCATGGGGGAAAACATGTATGTCAGTGTGATGTTACCCAGTGGCGTAGAGACTTCTGTTCCTGTGTTAACATTGTCTTAAATAGATCAGGTCACTTTGCCTAATTTCTCACTCAGATACTGAAGGTATTTCTCAGAATACTTGTGGCAGTACTTCTCTCAAATTTCATGTACTGCCTTCACAGTGAAACTTGCACTTGTGTATAGGATTCTCCTGTCACTTTGTTGTTCATACTGTTTTCTCCTTCTGTAGCTGTTACTTTTTTCTACACTCAGTTTGTGGTGGGAAGTAATGTCATTGAGTAATAAAGATGACCTTCATCCCAATTGCGAACAGCCAACTCTTACTGTGGTTTTTTGAAGAAAGAGCTCCTTTCATTGTCTCGTTTAGGGCTCTTGTTAACAGGTTGATCCAGCTTTGGGGATTTCAAGGGAATTGTGGAGTTGTTTTTAATGCTACCCATACATACCAACACATTTATTTTTTTCTGTTTAGTTAAGCTCTAACACAGACCTTGGTTGCAATTTCTCTTGGGCTAATACAGAAAGCACCAAAAATTTCAAGTCTTTCACCTTCCTTTCAGTGGGTAACACAACTTAGTAATAAACCTTTTGAGTCTTTCTGGCTGCAAACCTAGGATAGCCTAATGCATTCTTAGTAACAAATCATTAAGCTTGTTTTAACACACTTCAAGTTTATTTTACTTTCAGTGCTAACATTTGTTAAGACTGTGTAAAGCATTTGGTGGAGTAGAAGTTAAAGTATAACAGTGTAAAACTGAGTTGAATGCAAAGATTGGCTGATGATTTGCTTTCTCAGTTAAGTTGTAGGCTCTGATGTCAGACAGTGTTGTTCTGCTAAATGGACTTTAGCTGAGCCTGAGTTGCAGTAAAGCTTGGGAGATGTTTGTTTCCTTATTGCATTTGCAGTATTTGTTGCATGTGTTTCCATTTATTTTTACTGAGAACAAGTGCATATGTAAAGACAAAGTGAATGAAAACTGAAATATCTGAGGCTCAACAGTTACAACTTAAGTCTTGAATTTTCAAGCTTTATGAAAGGTTTCCATGCTTGTAACATCTTGTCACCGAAGGCCGTTTTCCTTTACACTGTAATCCATTGAATACATTGTGTGTCATAATATACATTTATCTTTGGAAAATTGTTACCAAAGATTAGTTGTGGAATTTGAACAGAAGCTGCTCAGAACTGGTTTTTTCTCTTATGGACTTAGATAAGTGAGACAACAAGAAAAAAATCCAAAAGATCTGTTCATTAAAGTAAGGGACTTGTGTTTTTTTCTCGGACGTATTTGATTTAGTTATATCTCTGTACTGAAGTTTACTAGTGTCCTCTTGACTTGGCTGGTTCGTTGAAACTGGCTGTAAAAGCCGGACAAAACCCGCTGCTGACCAGTGTCCTCTAGATGGCAGCATGGGGCCTCTCGCAGGAGTCTGGCTTCTTTTTTATACAACTCCGACATTTCAGTTATGGTTTGAAGCTGATCTTCCCAAGATTCTTTTCTGTGACGTATTTTCTCTTCAGAATGTGCACTGTCCTTTTTTTATGGTGTTTTCAAGTGTTCCATCAGCAGCGAGGTTGAGAGACAATTCTGCTTCATTGTTGTAGCAACTTACTTCTCCTTTCAACTCTTCTCTTCTAGATCCCACCTCAAACACTTCATATTTTCAAAGACTTTTATTTTAACCCAAGTTATTAATTACATACTGTGCAGGACCAGGGTGATTCCTGCAGCACTCCATGAAAAATGTAGCTATTGAGTGACATTGCAATCATGTTGTAAGATCTGTTATTCTTATACCCAGTTCACAACATAGTTTACATCAGCTTTGCATTAGAATTCATTAGGCAAAGTGCTGTGGGACTGGGTATCTTTTGAAAAGTTTGTTTATTGAGGTACTGTTGCAACATTAGCATTGAAATCTGAATAATTGATTTGGCATGATGTAGTTTGATAAATTAATAATTACTGAGTTACCATGTTTCTTGAATTCATATGAACTCTCTTACTATTTTGTCTGTATAAGTGGGCTTTCTTGACAAGTTTGGAATAGATATATTCATTTTTTTTCATCTTGATGGGACATCTGGCTTTCATCTAGGAACAGTTGGATACTGTTGTCTGAATTCCACATTTTTATTATGTACAATTCCAGCTGTCTCTAACTTTTTGGCCATGGATTTCTCAGTTCCTCTTTTGGTTGTGTGCTTTTCACAGATTTCCTTTCTCTACAACTTACTTCCTTGCCTCTTTTTCCCGTGGGGTTACTTTTACTTTCTGTATCCCTAGCTAGTTTGTTGACTACCCCATGGCTTCTGTGAATTAATTTAATTTGTCAACATATAATTTAGCTTTTCTTTCCAGCTTCCTTCTTCCTGGCTTGCTAGTAGGTGGATTCTTGCTCAGAATATTCCTTGCAGAATATTCTTCCCTTCCTTAGCACAGGATTCATGTCAAAGTGTAGCTTTCCTTCAATGAAGCAGGATTTTTGTAGCATGAACCATTTAAAAAAAACTTTTACTTTCCTCTTTAAGGACTGGCTTGGGTCTCTTGTGTGTATTTATTCTTTGTTAAAAGGTGATTCTGGAGTTCTCTAGAAGCTTCCAGGCTCAGGTCCTTGTATCAATAAAGTCTTATAAAATAAATTATTTTTCAGCACTTCTTCTGCGGTTTCAGCTTGTGTTTCCTTGTCTGCTTTTTAAGCTCTGTAAAGTTCTACCTCATCATTTTCCTTGTAGCTGCTTTCCTCTGTTTGCTTTGGTTCTTAGAATCACAGAAACATTTAGACTGGAAAAGACCTCCAAGATCATGAAGTCCAATCTTCTCACATTAGAGCTTCTGTTTTCCTTCTGTTAATTATTTTATTGTTTAAAAGAATCAAAACCATTTTTAGTATTAAAAGTCCTGCTATGTGTCAATTTTACTATTCCTGTTAATGTGGGTATTTTAAGGGAGACGAATTGGGCTCAATGAATACACTGACTTTTAGTTGTTCATACAGTTAGAGTGACTTTGGGAGACATAGTAGCTCTTCTGAATGTGAGCTGCAGCCACTCAGTGAGTCTCATTTCTGAGTTTGGGGGAAAAGAAAGGTATAAAAACCTTGTTATGAACTTTTTTCTCCCCTCCTAATCCCTTAATTTTTCCACTTGCAGGCTTTGCTTGGAGCAGTGAGCACTGCAGAATGAGCAGCCCCCAGCTAATGTGGCAAGCAAGAGGGAAATAGTTCTTTTTTGGGAACCCAGTCACAGACTCTAAGTCAATGTTTGTGGCCCACAAAGCAGCAAGTTTCAAAACACAATGTAAATAACTACAAACATAGATTGGAAGCTCTATTTTTCTGCTGTATGAACCATTGCACCTTTTGGGGCATCTGAGTCAAAGCTGACCTTAGAAGAATTTTAAAGTCTTGGTTTCATGAATTGGCAGCTCTGAGAACTCCATGCATTTAAAGATATGCCCTGTCATGCTCTGGGATATATGTATACAGCGATATGTATCTGAGAGCCACATACACAGAGAAAAATGTTTTTCTTATAAGCAAGCTAGAAGTTTGGTTTTTTCCAAACTTCAGGAAAAAACTTAGGTCTAAAAGTAACAAATATGAAGGATGGGAGAATGGGAAAAGCACTCTGTCATTGAATGAATGTGGTTGTCCAGGGACTTTTTGAAGGCCCTGCTATTGTTTCCCTGTGAATCTCTGATATTTTTCAGATAACACCTGCTGTACTGGTTCAGAAGTCCTGAAATGTACATATAGACAGCTGGTGTCACAGCCATGTTTATAAAATCTCACTGATGGCACAATGGGTTATCTGTCTGCTATGGTATCGCAGTACAGCTCCAGTGATACTGTCAGAGTGAGACTTCTTGCAAAGCCTGTTCTTCTTAAGGCCCAATATCTTTGTGAAGGTATTGGTGCCTTGGTGCTGTGTGTGCCTTAAATATTAGAAAATGTGGGATAACTGTCCAAACAGATAGGAATATCATTTATAATTTCCCTGTCAGTGACTTCTGCTAGTCTAATCTCTTGTGTTAGATTCAGTTTTTATTTGAAGGTAGTTTGTGATGTTCCTGTTATAAAATTAGAAGTGACTGTATTATCCAATGTCAAATCCTCATTCTCTTTCAAGAGCAATGAGACAGTTCCCAAACATGCTCAAACAAGTCTCCTTATTTATAATTTCCTGTGGTTTTGTGCACCCTGGCTGGGTGCAGGTTCTAGCAACTTTGCTCCTATTTTCTTTTTAATGCTGATTTATTTTCCATATATGTTCAGGCAAATTTAAAAAAAAGTGCAGTGGAAGAGCTGTTTGATCAAGGGGCCCCAGATTAGACCTGGGTGACCTGGGGCATTGCAGATGAAGAGCAAAAGGTTGGTCATCTTGTAGCACGAGACTGATAGAGGAAAAGCCATTTCAGCTGTAGTCAGTCAGTGATCATTTTCTTTAATATGAAGAATGAGTAAATGACCAGGATTTTTTGGCCTGGGGAGAAACAGCTGATGTAGTATTTGAAAAATATCTGTGAAACACTAATGCAGAGAAAGTGTGAATAGGGAATGACTCTTCATTGTTTCTCATAGTATGGGAGCCAGAGAGAATAAAAGAGTGTGTTGGGACAGACATGAGGAGGTACTTCTCTTGTGTGTTGAAGTCAGAACACATCACCACTGCAGCTTGTGGGCGTGGAGTTTCTCACTCAATAATGAGAAAAATGATTGGAAGATAAATCCTTCTGGGGTGCTGAGAAGTCCCTAGTGGCTTGGACATCTTGGAGATGCAGAAAGCAGAGAGGGATTACTGTGCAGGTACAGCTGTGTGCCTCCCTGCACTTACACTCTTCTATAGATGTTTGCCATTGGCATGTCAGTGGGTTGGAAGAACCTTTTGTTTGACAATGGATATTATTTATTTTAGTAATAGGCTAAACTGCCTGGTAGTTAAGCAACCACTACCAGAAATCTCTGAGGGTTCCCTGTAATGGAGGGACTCTTCTAGAGACAGCAAGAGATGGATGGGCACATGAATGAGAAACAACTACCTTGTTCTCAAGTTAAGCTGTCCTTGGTTTTGAATTGTAGTCCTCTGCAACCTCAGCAGCCTCTGAAATTTCTGGAAAATCATAAAGGAGTCTTTCTGAATTCCAAGCTATGTACAGATCACCACTTTTCCTTAGATTGATAGTCTTCGGTTTTTCATTTTTCATTTCAGATAAATGCTGTCTGTTTTGATCTCTTGCCTGCAAGTTCAGCTTTTTTGGTAGGTTTGGAGGGGCAGAGCAGTTTATCAGTATTTAACTGTAGCATTTTTTGAACATACACCCTTAGTTCTGCCAGTGATCCTTGCAGGCTGCTCTTGTCATTGAGTTTTGGATGGTGTTTATTTTTTTAACCTCATTTTGATGCTGATCATAGGTAGGACATGTTTAAATTGGGCTCCATCTTTGGTGGACTGAACTTACCTATTAAACTACAAGATAGGGGGCATGACAGTTGCTACACTTGAACTTTGTATATACAAAGTTGCTGAATTAGAATCAAAATAAGGAGATGAGGGAAGATAATCTATCCTTTTACTGAAATATCTTTTTCCTTTTGTGTAATAGAGTGGCTTGCCTAGGAGTGTCTTCATGTAGCATGAACATGCAGCATTTTTAGGCTCCATACAAAACACCTGGCCTTTGTACCCAAACAGGCTTCCACCAATGATGTGATTGATCAGATAAAAATATTTTCTGATCATAACCACTTTTTCTTTAGTCCTGGCAACACAGAGGCTTTTTAAGCTCAGAAGCCTTACGTTACATTTGTGAACATGGCCTCACTTCTGCATTACAGTTGCCTGGTGCTCTTTCTGGTGTGTATGTACAGTTGTTTGCAGCAAAATGTTTCAGGTTCTTACATTTTTAGGAAGCCAACATATGAACAGATGTGCAAGTAAAGGCTGCTTTAATATGTCTTATGGCATCTTTTGAAATCTCTTGATGGTCCATTTCAGTAAAAGCTGTATGTCCACTCTCTGTAGTCTGGAGAGTTGCATGGAAAAGTGAATTGGACTCTTACGGTTTCCTACTTGTCAAAATGAGGTTTTGGAACTGTGTAGAAGAGCAGACTTTTTCTGTAACATGAACTCTATTTCCTTGGGGAAATGAGACTAATGTGTTGTAGTGGAACTGGAGAAGAGAACTGCCTTTGGAGAGGCAAGAAGGAAATAAAGTGAAAGAGTGGCATGTGATGTGGGTCTACATCCCACAGCAGTCTCAGTGCAGCTATTACGAAGATTGGCAGTGTTTTTACCACCTTGACTGCTGACAGAAGAGTGAGGAGGATGCTCTCTTTTTCCTTGTTAAAAGCTGGCATCTCCACAAGTACTGTGCTTCTAGCACTTATGTGCCTGTATTAATCTGAAACATGATGGAAGAAAATATGTTTTGGATTGCCTGCATTTTTCTAAATATGTTGAACTTGGAAGAGAGCACTGTCTGCCAAGTCTAGTGCTTGTTTTGTTCGTAAACAAAATACACAGTTTGTTTACTTGCAAGGTGAACTGTCCTCCATAAGAAGAAGCAGTTTGAGATGTGTATACTTCACCTATTTCTGCTCTGCTTAGAATTTTCTTTTTCAAGCAACTCTTTTTTTCGTGGTTAGTTTTCTGCATTCCCTGCCTTGCTGAGTGAATCTTCATCATGTTTCATTTTTGCTTGAAAGCATATTTCTCACTTATTTTGTTATTTAGTACTGTGTTTGGCAAGGACTTTGTGTGAAATAGTATACTTCATGTGCTTCAAAGCTCGAAGGCAGAGTTTTACATCTGGACAGCAAAATTATGCTCTTTGGACACTGGATTTCTGTAATACATGGCTTGAAGAGTTACTTAGCAGAGTTAGTAGACTTCTCCCATAGAATGTGTCACATTTTGGATGGTTCATTTTTGGGTTAGGAGATGATCACAGAGAATTTCAGGAGCTCACCATCAGCTGAAATGGTTGGTTTAGTTTTTCACAGTAGGAAAAACATGGAGGCTGTTTTCAGTTTACATTCATAGTAATTCTTGGGCCTTATTTGATTGTTTCGGAGAAGTGAAAAGAACACTTAAATTGTCTCTTAAGATGTTTATATAGCTTGTCACCATGATATCCAAGGTGCTATGATTTCCATGTGAAACCTTGGCCTTTCTCCTGATTCTTTTTACACTCTCCTCCCACACTGTAGATCTACTGCTTCATTTTAATGCACATTGCTGTGGTAAGAGATACTCTGCATCTGCAGAGAGACAAGGAAATCACCTTTCCTTATACTGTTTGCTGGGTGGCTTATTTACAGGCAGGATTTTTCTGGGCCACCTCCTGTTGGAAGACCGAGACATCAGAATGCCAACTTGAAATTGCCATTCATACATGATCTGTGAATTGGCTAATTCTGACATGTAGGTAGTTAAGAAATGATTACAGTCAGAGGAGTCATGACCTCAAGTTTTCATCATCTCCATTGGCTTGTGCCCCAGTTTGGAAGTGAAGGAGGCATAGGAAGTTTTAATTGTACCTGTGTGATTTATCCTCAGTCAGCTCTTTAATTTCTTCTGGCTGTCTGAGGTTTCCGACACGCTGTAAATTTCTCCAACTTTTTCATTATCTGCAATTTCTTTATGACTCATGAATCGGAGTGGAGAGAGAGTGTGGATTTACAGCAGAGATAAACATGTCCATAAAGTCTGTATCTGTGTCAGTAATTGTACTGCTGTCAGTGACTGTCCTGTTTTACAGGTCTCTCTTGGGAGAGGAACACACTTTGCTACCAGTGTCAGAGAAGTGTTCGCTTTGATTTGCATTAGCGTGCCAGGAGATTAGGTTGTGGTGGTGAGGATGGAAATTGAGTTTGGACCATGGCTGCTATTGTTTTTTTTTTTAAATAAATGGGTGTGTATTTGAGTTGCCCTCTGTGTGCATAGAAAAAAAAAAAAAAAGGAGACAGGTTCAGGTTATTCTTAAATATAAAATCAGAGAGAGGCTGTATACTGATGATATCAGATGTGATTCTACCCATATGCATAAATGGTGCATTCTTACCATAAAACAAATGCTGTGTCTAGGTAACTGTCATATATGGAAAGAAATACTGCATGGATCCTTAGGGTGTTCTCTGTCTGCTGGTAAAGTAAAATGAATATTTCTGTAAGTTTCAAGCAATTTCTGCATCTTTGCCTTGCCCTTCCCTTACTCTTAGGGAAAGATGCCATGGTGGACATTGATGGTGAGTACTAATGCATCATCATAGTCTTCAGGCATTGATTATTCTGATTGCTGTAGAAGGAGGTGTATACTTGTGAAGTTTGAGAAAAGGAAAAAAAAAATCTCTAAAACTCTCCTAATATGTGTTAGAAGTACAAACCTCTACAGTTCCTCTGTGTTTGTATTTTCTGTTTGATGCCTGTTGTAGATACTTGTCTGTGTGGAATCTTCTTTTGTTAAATTCTACAGTTTGGGTTGGATTTTTTTGTCTGTGACTTAATTTTTTTCATAATAAGGTAATTATTTTACCACAGAATTATTTTCAAATATCCAAAATGACTGTAAAACTCCAAATTTCCATTATGTCAGGTATTCAGAGACTCCCAAATGCAGCTGATTGCATTTTTCTAATTCTGATGGACACCTCTTACCAAAGGGAGATTGTCATAAACAATGTAAACTCTGTGATTTGAGTAGGTAGCTTTAAAATGTGGTTAGGTGTAGAAGTGTTAGAAATGCTAAAATGACACCTGCCATTGCATGGTTAAATCCGGAGCCTGAAGTTGGAAGTACAACGGGGAGTTTTTCCAGTGGTAGACTCCCATCTCCCATCTAGCTCTGATAACTGAGTTTCCAAAGCTATATATATAAGAATCACATGCTGAGTGGCCCAAAAGCTAGCAGGTAACTGCTGTTGAAGTGAGTGATGCTCAATGCAACAGCTAAATTCTAAATAAAAGCTGAGTTGATGTTTTTTACCTGATCTTTATTGAAAGTTGGGGTTTTTTCCTTTTCACTTGTCCTCCTCCTCACCTTTTGTATGTGCCCATACCTAGTTTGTGAATCTCATTTTGTTAAAACAAAGGTTACCTCTGAAAGGTATTTCAGCCAGGATGTATTACTTGCTTTATTAAAAAAAGACAAAAACACCACCTCTGCCTCCACCAAAAAGAAACCCAGGACAACAGATACCAACAAACAAGAACAACAAAATAAAAACACCAAACCAATAAAAAACCTCACACAAAACGTTTCCTGTACCCTGGTACTGATGTCTAAGAATGTCTCTTCTGAAAGTCCCCTTTGTCTCCTATAGTTTGTTCAATAGTAGGAAGAAATTCTGCAGAGGAATTCCTTCCTGGAAAAGAGTTTTTGAATTTATGTTGATAGAGCGAAGGTTGATCTAGATACTTGCTGTGGTTAAGAAAAGGAAGCCTATTCCTTGTTAGTGGGGAAGAAGAGAAAGAAATCTGATTAATCTGAAAACCAGATGACCAAACTGCTCTGAAGGCTGTGAAATCAGTCATCTGATTCATCACCATTAACTTCTGCAGGATTTTTGGTATGCTGCTCCATGCACCAATTTGTGCTTTGTGAAGACATCTGGAATATTAGCACTGGTTAGTCAAGTAGTGGAACACATTGTGCAGTCGCCAGTTCTGCATTCTCTGTTCTTGGAGGTTTTCCAGACCTGACTCCATAAAGCTTTAAGCATGATCTGACTTCATAAGCGATGCGACTTTGACCAGGAGACCTCCTGAGCCCTTGTAACCCCAATCATGCAGTGACTCCATCTTTCTGTGACCTAAGATCTCCTTCTAGACCTAGAAGTGCATTTGAAGCCTGCATTCCCCACAGCACCAAATGGTTCAACTTACGAGCTTTAGGCAAGGTGCAACTTTATGATCTACTTCTATGGGAACAGCTGATTAAGAACAGGAAACCTAAGACTTCCTGTGTCACAGTGATGGTTTTTAGGCTTTGGGGGAAGGATGAATGGACTTTCAAATACTTCCATTGACAGAGCTGATTACAAGTCTGTGCAGCGTGTGCTGCAGAGCCCCTTTTTGTGCATAGGGAGATAAAGTCCATTCAGTACAATTCTTTAAGCAGAATAGGAGACTGGTCCTCAGCAGTGTGTCTTGGCTGACATGAACAGTGAAACCACCCTCATCTGTCTAGACAAGTAGAGGGTCAATGGGGCTTGACTGAAGGGCTTTTAGCCACAAAAGTAACGGAATGGACTGTCACATTAAAGCATTTCTACCTGCCACATGCTTGGCACAGAAAGAAACATGACTACAAACGAAATGTTCTTACATTATACTGTCAGAAGCCTATTTTTTGCTACTCTCATGCTGACAGGATAACTTGTAGACTACTGTCAGTGGAGAAATTAAGGATGGGGAAAAGTTTGATCAAGCATAAGGTTATGTGCATTTTTCCATTATAATTTAAAAACACAAAAATGCCAAACAAATCTCAGGAGTCATTCTAGCAGGGACTCTCGAACCTTTACAACTGGTCTGTATTTATTATTTAAACATCTTTTACTGTTCATGTCTTTATTCAATTAAAACTTTCCACTTCTGTGTTACTAGAACATTTACTCTGCATTTACAGATATTGGAAAGATTATCCCTGTGCCATCTCTGTCTGAAATGTTTTCTTGTAAATTTTGGCTTCTGGCAGGAGTGAAGAGAGAATTTTCTTCCACAGTATGGGTTGCTGGACCTATTTGCAGAGCTGCAGCTGATCCTAGTGAAAAATCTCACTAGAGTGTGACTTTGGAGACTTGGCTCTGTTTCTGGTACTACCCCTCTTCTGCTTGGTTCATTTATTTGTCTTTTTACATGCCTTTTGCTATCTCCCCTGCTGTAAGGTGGAGTTCATGTTAACTTGGTTTTGCAAGGCATTGAAAAAATAATGAATTTTAAAAACAAACATGTAAAGCATTTATTGTTAAGTAGCCTTTGCTATGTGCTGCTGTTTGTTGTTTCCCACTGCTTGCTGCTATTATATGCTACAGGAAGGTATCATTAGAATATTGTGTCGGTCATCAGAATGAAATGAGAATATAATCATAAAACAGATCCCAGTATTAAGTGTTCTTCAGCCTGGGACCCAAGCAGGGTAGCTAAAAGCAAGGCTGTTCTCAGCTATTTGCAGACATTATATATATAAAAGGATTTCTATTTGCAAGCAGCATAAAGGTTAGAAATTATTACTCTGTATCTGTTCTAATGCCAGAGGTTATTTACCTGTTTCATTTGCTGTATTCCTCTTCAGTTTTCCTAATTTTGGATCTAGTGATAACGCATACAAAGCTGTGTGAAAATTTGCCAAGCATTTTGTCACTTTATTGAATGGTTTCAGTCGTTCTGAACATAAAGTCTTCTATAAGATCAATAGTGAACTTGCCACCTTACCTCTTGCATCTGCAGTAAATGCAGCTTTGAACATCCCATCTTTACAATGTTGCTAGACCAAGTCTGATAGTATCTGTCTCTTATTGCTTCATTAACTTGTGAGCATTAGAACAAGATAAAAATGCCCTAAAGCCTCTTATCTGATGATTGTTGTAACCTTCTGAGTGCCATTAGTTTAAGTTTGCAATCAAATGCTTCCCCTGAGTATAAGGAGCACTGATTAAACCTGAAGTGTCCCCAGAGGCTTTTACAGCTGTCATGAGGGCAGTGGCTGCCCCTGTCCAAAAGGAAAAGGGGGGCTGCAGGTCCCAGTGGGGGGGGCCACTCTGCAGTCATCCACGTGGCTGCCCCAGCTGTTCTGCTTTGCCTAATGAATTGTTTTACAAGGAGAGGCTGGATATTGTCATCACAAGCTGCCTTCCCCAGGGACTGACGCCAGCCTGATAATGACTAATGTTAGTGATAGTAATTGAAGTGTGATGGCTCTCCAGGGACTTTCACACATGCAGAGCTGTCAGGCACTTGTGGCTGGTACAGTCCCATGAATACTTCAGAAATGCTTTTTAATTGCTTGACTTTCATAACTAGTTCCCATACATCTCCTGCAGAAATACACATTTTAAGGGGATAAGGAAAAGGAGCTGAGAACTCTGCTAGGACCCTTGGTGTACACATGTAGTTACTGTCCTGACATGTTTCCAGTACGGATGGCTGGGTGTTCTTGCTCCCCTTAGTCTTGCTGTCGGTGTCTGCACAGGGCTGTGCAACAGATTACACCTGAATGTACCTTTTCTTTTATGTCTAAGCCTTGTCTTTTCGATGCACAAACATTGTACTTGATTCTTAAAGAAGACAATAACTTTATTTAACAATACCAAAGGATTGCTGCTGTTAATAGCATGGAAGCAATGACAGATATTTGCATTTTCTTAGGCATTGGAAACTGAATGTAAGAAAGAATAAAAATCTTGTAAAAGCATAGCATATCCATGTCTCCCAATATGACTGGAGTTTGTGGCCATGAGACTTTGGGAGTTTCAGGCAGATGAGTAACCAATGTATGTAAAATGGAGTGATTTTTGTTCTAAAAATATTCTTATTTAAAAGTGCATTGTTTAATAGAGCAGTGGGCCTGAGACAAAAATAGCCCCAATGGGATACTGTACTCCTGACCTCCAGGTTCCTAGCATGAATTTGTCACGGTGCTGAGATGTTTTGAATTGCCTCTGTCTCTACAGGAAGGTTTTGCTGTGGCTTTTTGAGTTCTAGCTGGAGATCAAAAAAGGAAGCTTGATGCTGTTGCCAGCAGAGTAGACATACTACCTCTTCTTATCATATTCATTGCAAGTTTGTTTTTCACCTCCCCCCTCCAGTGAAGTGTTGGCTCCTAGAAATTTATTTTGGTAATAAAACATTACTTTATACTTGCCCATGAAAGCATGTTTGGAGGCTGTTTGTGGATTCTCTAAAGTGTCTAAGAGATTGTTGTTCCCTAAGCACACTGCAAACTCATATCATAATTAAATCTGATGAATTAATGTGCAGAAAGTTAAGCTCATAACTTTAAGTGGTTAACTTAGGCTCTTAAAATGTGGACCCAAACCCGTGGTTGGTGTGTTGTAATTTGGTTGTCAGTCCCAAAATTGTATGCTTCAATGGGTTTTGGTTCTGAGAAAATGGGTGAATTTATTCTTGCTATTTTTGGTCACAATGAGGAGATAATAAAGTTGTGCTTACTGCTTTTCACAGTTGTAAGTCTTGACAGTAAAGCTAAAAGATACAGTTCAGTTATTTTCTTGCAATTTATCTTACAACTTGTACTATAATTGTGGAGGTGGGAATAGGAAACTCCATGCTGTGTAAGAAGAGACTTTCAGTTTGTCATTTAGTTGTACTGATTGGTTGCTACAGCAGAAGCACAAGAGTGGAGGTAATTGAAAGACATCTAATAACTGATTAAGTAGATTTTATTTATGTGTTGTTTTGAGCACTGTTTTAGTGAAAGCTTGTAAACTTTATTATAATGAGTTCAGCAGAATATATTTTCTGTGTAGAAATTATTTTACATTGATAGGGCATTTTCATATGGAGAGCTTTTTGTGCTATGACGAGTATATCCACATATTGTTTGAACTTCACAAACTGATAATTATTTTGGTGTCACTATGCACTGTCATGTAAAATTTTGCTTTTCAGATATTTGGTGATTTTTTACAAACATATGTATTATAAATAAGTATCTCTAAGTTCTTGTACAACTTCCCCCAAACCTATTATTACATTTTAAAGCATTCCAAGTTTACTGGCAATACAATAAATATTAGGTCCCATATTCTTCAAATTAAAATGTGACTTTTGTTTTCTCACTGTAGGGTTTGAGCTCTGTTCTGCGGAACCAGGTAAAATCAGGTTTGGTGGAGGGGAATCTGTGAAGAGCCCAGATGTTGCATTAAGCAGTATTGGTACCCTTCTCCTGGAGGGTTGCTGAACTGTTATCCCATGGTAGCTCTAGAGGGCTCTCTGCTGTTGGAAATGTCACATTTCTAATCACTTATATGACAAAGGTCTTAATAACCTGTTGGTCGTTAAGGAACTCATAACACTTTTTTGCAAATGCTAACCTCATTGTCATCAGCAAAATATAGCATATGCCATTAGAATCTAATTTTCTCCGGTGTCAATTAAAGGGTCTCATTTTTATTCTGAACTGTGTTGTACTCTGCCTGTAAATGTCTGTCACTTAAGTTACAGGATTTAAGTAGTGTCGGAAGTAGTTTTTGTATGTGCAGTTTGTGACGTTCCTTGTGAAGTCACTAAGAGTATGATGTTGCTGGCACTGACTACAAGAAAGAGAGAAGATAATCATCCCAGGCTTTATTGTAATCATGCAGTTTGTTACTGTAGTAGCCTTAAAAGTATATGGGCATTGTTTCAGGAGAATTGGAAATAAACATTTAAAATGGAGGACAAGATGGGGCAGGATGAAAGTATGAAGAGTAATTATCAGCAGAGTAATAGGTGTTTCTCCTCAAGTTCTATCAAGGCATTAGAAAGGAGAGATTATCTTCTGGTAATACTTCTGGTTTTATTTTAAAACCCTTTGGGTGTTATACAGGGACATGAATTCCAGTTCTGCTTGGTGGGTGGGCAGTGGTATGCTGGGTTTGACTGGGTGTCTATATCAGACTTGGTTGCATTAAAATGGACTTTAAACTGGTTAATTTGAAAATTAGTCAAACAGTTAGAGATTGTAATGTTGTGTTCTCTGTTGTAATAGTAAATTCTCTTCTCTTATAGTTTTGTAGGGGTTTTTTCTGTATATGTGCCAGTACTACATTACTTTCACTCAGTTGTGTTTTGAAAGCAGTGAAAAGTAGAAATAACTAGGAGTAACATCTGTGAAAACTAGGCTAGAAATAACTGCAACATGATTGCAGCTTACATTTTGCAGCACCTTTGGGCATCATGGGTTGGATGTCTGTTATGGACAGTGCTGCAGTGTTCTGCATGATAAGGAGCTTACATATTGAGGGAGTGAAAATAACATTGAGCTTGATGCTCAGTGAGCTTCCCAGTGGAAACACACATGAGTGTCCTATTTTACCTGCTCTGTGCTGAGTTCTATCCTGTGTATTCTGCAAAGCCCTTGTTTAAAATCACCCATGTGAATTTACTGCTGAAGGGGGAAAAGGTGAAGTATGGATAGACTCAGGAAAGGAAGAGGTTGTTTTATTTTCATTGGTAGCATTTGCAGTTCCCCAAGCAATGAGGGCTGCAGAAACTGGCTGTTGAGAGCCACAACTTGATTAGATGTTCAGGTGTGTTGTAAAATCCTGTGGTGTCTGCCTCTTGTGCCAGCCTGAAAATCCTCCGTATACAGTGGTGGAAAGGTATTGAGAAATCTTTCATGTAAATTCTGTGTCTTTTTCCTTCTTCTAGGAACTACATTTCATAGTAGGAAAAATACACGGAATCACCCAGAAAGCACAAACTAATAACAACTAAGCTATTGATTACTTTTTCAGGCAGTAAAAAGATACTTCTTCCAGGATTCGTTTCCCCATGCCATCCTTGACTTCAAACACCTGCAACATACAAGTTCTGGTTGTAGATGAATTCAAACACTCAGTCCTCCTAGCATTTTGGATGTATTTATTGCATGTACTACATCTTTTCATGTCTCACCACTGTAATTTGAGAAGAAATAATATATTTTGTATTTAAGGTTATAGGTTGTACTAGTTCAGTTGAAGTGCGGATTTTATATGTTTTAATGCACTACTGCAATTTTTGTGTAATGGAATCTTAAATTAAAACCTTTTGTGTAACTGTTGAGCTTGTGCTTGTAAATTCAGAGGATATAGGCATAGCCAGTTTTAAACTACACAAGATTTTGGAATGTTTTTTGAAATACATTTTTAAGTAATTGTGATTGAACTGAAATATTTTTTGTGAGATACAGTATTGTGGAGTGGCATCTGCATTCTCTTTATGCTTTGACTTGTTAGTTTTGAATACTTTTGTAGTCAGTTAATATCATGATCAGAATACTGAAGTTGCTAAACAAAATGTCTCATAACAGTGTCTCAGAATTAGTGTTAACAGAAATGGTCTCAATATGTTTAAACATGCCTCTATCTATATTTCATATAACCCTGTATGTTGTTGAATCCTGTCAGTTTTGGGAACTAAATAGTTTAGGAAAGAATTAGTCAAAAATACCCTTTTGGCTACTGCACCTGTGTGAGGGACATCTACCTCCTTCAGAGAATTTGAAAATACGATCCCTATATTTACTGTGTTTATGTTTACTTCCCTGTAGAGCTATTCAGGAAAGTGACCAAAGGCAGATGGGGACAGTTGAAAGTTACTTAGAACAGATTTGTATTGAGAAGAAAAAGGAAATAAACATTTTCTGTAATCTTCAATTCCTAGTTGTTTTCTGATTACCTAGCTATGGTGGGTGAAGTTCAGGTGCATATGAGTTTTGGAGTTCACTACACAGCTGACAGGGATAAAAGGACTTTTTCACCACTGGTAGCCTTGAACCTTCAGAGGGCCATGTATATAAGATTTATGTTATATGAAGCTGTATTCTAACTGCCTTAAGGTATATCCAGTGCATGTGTAAGTCTTTTCACTTCAAGATCTGCTTTTTACTGAGTACTTCATATCTCTTTTTTAAAAAATAGAGAAATTACTTTTTAAATTGTTTTTAGCCATTTTCACTTTTTGGTAATCAGCAGTATCACTGACTTTCTGTGTCTAAGAGTTTGAATGTACAGTAGTGGTGTTCCATTTTAAAACAGTTTAGTTGAAATGATTATAGTAGAAATAATGTAAAGGTTGTAACAGTATACAGTTTTCAAAAAGCTGAACTTTATGTGTAAATGCATGTATTAATGTTGCCTGGCAATTGTTTTCAGCACTGATCGGAATGTTTCATTCAAACTTTTGAAAATGTGTCTTTTTTTCTTTATTATTTTGACCTCGTTTAGTTGCACTGATGGCTCTGTTTAGTAAACTTTTTCCAGCCATTCCACACGCTGAGCCATCAGTGGATAGTAATTTTGTAGCTGCAATGGGTGGCAATGCCTGCTTTCTGAAGAGCTGGCTTATGAATCCTTGTCTGAGGTTCTGGTCTAAATCTCTCGGTCATGCTGGGGTCACCACAGTGGGTTTACCAGGCTGAAGTTGCAAAGTCCTCAGTGTCCTGGTTGGCTGGTGCTTCCCTGTTAGAATTCAGTGTGCCAGACCCACGGCACCCCTGTCTTTCATGAATGGAATTCAAAAAGACACTTATATTTCCATAAATAAATTAGGAATTCAGTGGCTTCTTCCGGCTAATCAGGGCAGGCTGATAAACCTTGCTAGCTGTTTAATAAATGAATTGTGACTGATTACCTATTAATATGGACGCCTCAGGAATTCACCCTGGGGGAAGCAGAGCAGTGAAATAGAGAGGGGCATGGCCCCCTGGGAAATCAGGGCTTCATGTTTGCAGCTTAAATATCTCTGTGAAGTATCAATAAGGAGGTAATTGAATTTTGAACACAAACATGAGCGCCGGATGGATGAAGGAGAGGGGGGCCCTGATCATCTCTTCATGCCCCTTCATACTCCCCTCCCCTTCTCCTTAGAGACCACTCTAGTGCAGATAGATGCTAAATCCATTAAATAAAGATTAGACTGTGTCGTGGTAGAAAATGGCAGCTTAGCTAGATCCCTGGGCAAATTGGGACCTTTAAGCAATACAGAAAATTAAAATATACATTTTTAACAAGTGTGCTGTCGACACAATAATAATGACTCTGTGGCTTGTGGGGTTTGCTCACCTTTCAAATCTGCTTTTGTTTGGTTATATCACTTGCTCTTGTTTTGAAACCAGCCTGCTTGGTCTCTCTGAAGCAGAGAAGACTTATGGGAAGGAAGGTTGTTTTCCCACCTTGCTTTTGCTGTCTTTGGCACTTTTTATTGGCTCATATGCTTATAATAGTATAGAAGATCAGTACTCTTGTATTTGAATATGGAAATAATTAACTTTGGCTCCGACACACTCAGTTGCATGTTCTGAAAGGTAGTTGGAAATAGTCTGCAGGAAGCATGGAGATGTAAATGTGATCAAATGCTTTATGAATGGTTTTTATTTTCTAAGCACACAGATTTATTTTTTATTTACCCCAGATCAATTTTTCTGAATTCTACTCTTATGGGGAAAATTAGTATAGGAGTATGCATTGTAAAAGGTCAATATTCTTTTTTGTCACACAGGGAATTGTAGAAACACAGCTGAAGTGGCGTTCAAGGGGTGACAGTCTTTATAATACTGTGCTAGACTTAGAACACAACCAGGCTTTCTTCACAATTTCACATATTCTGTTGTCTGCTGCAGAAAGTCAACAGATCTTCTTGGGTTTTGCATTCAGAACCTCATCTGCCAGCAAAAGTAGAGGACCAATTGCCATACTGGAGAGACTGCTCCTCCTACTTTTTCCAAGTAAGATGATCATTCTACAAAACAAAATCCAAAATTGTTTCTGTTAAATAATTTGGAACAAGAAATGAGCCTAAACCAATATTTTCCTAAAGATAACTGCTGTTCCTTCAGTCTAGATTTTTTTTTCTTTAGTCTAGATAGTTTTGAAAATGCAAAGAGAAAAAAAAGGTTTTATGCTTTGCTGAATGTCTCAGTTTAAGACAAGCTGGGAGGAAACCCCAAGACACTGAATTACAGTGGACTGAGACAATAGTAACATGGGGACTTCTGTCTGTTCTTTCACAACATCGCCCTGACAACACCACTTCCCTTTTTTCAGACTCCTCTCAAATATTAGCAGTTGTGCCCAGAAAGCCCTTGATGCTGCATCCTCAGCTTTAACTGCTAAGGAGTGATCTCAGCATCTTCATTTTTTCTTTAAGAAGAAGAAGAGTAGATATTATTCAGTATAAAAAAGTATTAACACACGCGTCATTCCAGAGACAGTAGTGAGTGTACTGGGAATGTTCTGCCTTCTATTAACTTAGAGCTCCATTCAGACATGGTTTACTGTTTGTTTTCCAAACTATCAACTGCTTCCACATTCTAGCAGTTTCCTCACTTGTCTTTTGTGACAGGTGTTTTGCATTGGGAATGTCTGTATTCTTTCATCCAGCCATGCTTCTAGGAAGAAAAAAAATCTCTGTAAGCTGGCTTAGCCTCAGAGATTTTCTTTCATGGTATTGGCACCAAATTGAAAATGAACAGGTACCACCCCTTAGCTAAATTGGAGTAATTGATTGTATATGTGCTGGAGCCTGTCTCAATTGAAGAAACCAGATCTCAAGCCTCCCTTGGTAAGGGGAGATTACACCACTGGGTTTACCTTTGGCCAGGCATGTCAGTCATGGGCTTCTCCTTTCTTGGGACTTCCTGGCCTTTGTTCTCCTTGCAAGGGGACAGTTCCTTTCCTGAACACCAGCCCTCTCTCTCCAGTTCTCAGTCTGCTATTTATAACACATCTAGTTTCCTTTAACCTTAGCTGGCCCCTTTCAAAGAAGTCACCTGTACCTTGACAGCCTGTATCTTTTTTTTCTTATGCTGTGGGCATTCCTTAGCCCTTTTGTATCATCTGTCCCTCTGCCTATTTTGGAGATTTTTCTGCCCTCTTCTTCCTGCTTGTACACTTAGACTAATTTTCTAGCTCAGGAGTCTTCCTTCCTTTGTGTACCCCAAATTTAAAAGGAGACTCTTGCTAATTTGTTCTGTAGCTTCTTCTGAAGGCAGGCATGTGCCAGGAACCTCACAAGCTTATGGCTTTCCATATTAAGGCACTTAGTGATGCAACATTTTAATTAAATTAACCAGAATTCGTAAATTGTAGATAGACAGATTTTCCAGATCATCTCAATGTGAGCTTTTAGAGTGATCAACACTCTGCTGGTGTTTAATCCATCAGACTGCCATATGGAGTGTTGAAGAGTAGAATATCTGTTTATTAACAATTGTTGTTTTTTCACGTCAGCAAGTACGATTTTTGTATTTTGAGGACCTAGGAGTGCAATCTGTTCCTGCATCTCTTACATGAGTTATGTCAACCTCATGCCAGACCTAATTTCGTGCCAATCTCTCTTTTTTTCCTCAATTTAGGTGATCCAATAGGCTGTCTAAATGGCATAATAGAGCAAGAGGTCATTCTGCCAGAGTCTTCAGAAGTTCTTTAGTTACACTATCACAAGGGGAATGTGTTCAGATGTCCTTTATGAGCAATTGCAGATAACCATATTGTTGGTGATTTCTATGAACAGTTGAGACACATTTAGTGAAGCTTTACAATTTGACTGACCATAATACGTCATAATTCACAAAAGTCAGAAAATTGTTCAAGATCAAGCCAACATTTTATTCACTCTGAATTAATAAATACCTGTTCTCAAATCCTAGGATATCTGGTGTTGGACTACTCTAGGAATAGAATTTACCTGTCTCTTTAGAGCAGTTGTCTGTTCCATTTTATTGTGAAATACAAGTCTGTTTCTACTCATTTAGCTGAGTGAATACTTTCCATTGTTGGTCTTTCCAATGGGAAAAATACTCTTCAGGCAAGAGGAAAAAACCTTCTTGTGTTGTGACGTTTTCATTGCTCTCCTCAGAAAGAAGTATTAGCTCTTCCAGAATGGGAGATGAGATTAGTGCAGTGCAGGAATAGGTTTTGCAGCACAGGCATCAGGCTCTTCTCATCATATCTATTTTAATATGTTTTTCTCTGTAAGAACCCCCTGAATTCTCAGCTGGGATAAAATGCAGTCATTTGATACATTCAAACATGTGCATAAATATTGGCTTATTTGCTTTCTTGGATGCATTAACAGAGTGGGGAATAAGATTATTAAGACAACTTCAAATTTGTTGTTTAGGTAAGGTACAAAGAGGAGGGAGCTGTTGGTATGAGTTGATGGTGATAGATGGAAAACAGTGGGTGTTTGCCTTTATTAGAGTTGTCTGCCTTAGCCAGCAGATGGCATTGAAAATGTACCTGCTGGTCTCTCTTCTTGCTAAGCACTGCCTTAACTGAAATCCAAAATCCCACAAGCTGGACTCTTCCCTTTAGTGCGTAGCTGCAGATCACTTCCTAATGAGGATTTTGAGTGGCTCCTGCCTGCTGGATAAAACAAAAGACCTGCTGCTGAGTTTCCAGAGGGGGCACAAGTTCTTCAAGCCAGTAGCAACATCTGACCCAGTGAAGGGCATGTCTTGGGCTGGTGACGATAGGAGTTTATAGGCCCTTTGCCTGTGTGTCAGTGAGAGGAGGAGAAATAATGAATGTTGATGATTTTTAGGGTGGGTATCACCTAGTTTCCAATTAAATGATGAGGAAAGTGGGATATGGGTGTATTGTAATGATTCAAATTGTATGTTATGGCAATGAAACCGAGAAGTGAAAAATCTGTTCTATTATGAAGAGAATACTGGTTCTGTAGCACTTTATCTTTGTTTCCTGTCTTTTCAGTACTCTTTTTATCTTTATTCTCTTCAGTAAATAATTCTGATAATATAATTTCTGTGCAAACACTACAGTGCTCATGCAAGGTAGTGTTTTATTACTCTTAAGAAGCCAGATAATTTGAAAACAAAAGTAAAATTTACGTACATGAAACAAAACTATCTTGTAGAGTGAGTGTGAGTGCATGTGTAGCATGGCTTTGTTTGTCTCATATCGTATTTTGTTCTGTATTATGACTGTAAGTTAGCAATATCCGTATTTCAGAGTATTTGGAGCAAGAACTAATGAATAGTGCCACCTTTCTAGAACCTATGGGATTAAAAATGCTTCCTAGCAGCCCCTTCATTTCCCTTATATCTGAGGGACCTGAATACTTGTTGAAACTGATGTTTTTTACTCCTCCTCCAGTGTCAAACTAATTGTCTGTGATCCCTCTTTCGATGATGTTGATGATGCTGTTCTGTTGCTCATTTAACCTTGTGACCAAGTATAATGTTTGACTCTCCAGTAAGTCCAAGCACCCAAGCCATAATCTAAAATCTTTCATTTTTTTGATATAACACTTATGGAATATAACCTTTCCTATATATCCACACAGTGCTTATCCAAGTTTTTATAATATTATACCTTTCTCAGAATCTTTTACTCTGATCTTATCCAATCTTGTTCCACTCACAGAAATGAGCTCCATATTTTGACTGAAATCAAGATCTCCATACATTTCTACAAATACTTCGCTATTGTATCAGACCATTTCTCCATTTCTCTTTCTTGTCATGTTTTTCCTTTGTTCTGATGTTCTGTTGTGGGTTTTTACGTGACTTTTTGTGTTTCTGGATGAAAAACTTGCTGTTTGGCAGAATTGTCTTGACAAATCTGTCTGAAGTTGCTGGAGAATTTACTCAAAGTAATTGGGTTTTGTGCACAGTTGATGAATGTAGCAGGATTTAATCATGTTTTGCATGTGCCCCTCAAACCTCCTGAGTTCCTGGGATCATCCAAAACAGCCAGGTCCAGAATAGCCAGGTCCCCAGCATGGTGAAGCTGAGCAAATTGTTTTTCTCCTGTATATCTTCAGGCTTGAGTGACTCTCCAAGTCACAGCAAATTATTATGCTGTCTCCCACCTCTTCTGTTTGAATTTAATAATTGTTTATGCTTTACACCCTATATTTCTGCATAAGGTCTAATAATCTTTTCCCAGGAAGGAAATAAGTTTCATTCTCTATTCTGTAACTTCAGTAACTCTGTCACTTCAGGCACTATTTTGGTAGGAATAATTTTGTGATAGTGTGGTATACAATATTCACTTCTAGAGAGCTGCTTATAAATCAAGTTTTATTCATGAGAATGTGGAGGAAAAAAAGAGGATTTCTTTGATTTTGAAAGGTAGTGCAGTTGTTATTTTACATCTCTTCAATTGAGAACATAAATTGAAAATTCCTGTAGACTCCCAACCCTGAAAAGAATGAGAGGGGAGAAAATCAGAAAACAAATAATGAAAGATAGATTAAAATTAGCAAAAATAAATGCTTTTAACATAATGAATGATTTGATTTGGGACTTTCTGCCACACTGGGATTATTGTTTTTTTAGACCAAGTACTTAGCAGCAATTGAAAAGGAATCAGGCAATTAAATGGACAATGAGAACATTTTTAGTTAGAACAGAAAAAATCTAAAATAAGTAGGAAATATCAGCTCCTTCAGGATATAAAACAAGCACTTAAGAAGAAGAGAAATCTTTTGGTAATAATTATTCCATATGTCTTCATAATGTGGCTCCCTCCCTTTTCTTGTGATGCTTCTGATCTTGGGTGCAGCCAGACAGGTTGTCTGACTGGGTAGATTACTGATCTGCCCTGCTCTATCAATTTCTGTGCTCATTTACAGTTTTTATGACTACAGAGCACACAGATTCCTGTGTTTTTAATAGAAAATAACATTTCTACAATCTCTTTTTGCAGCTAGTCATAGATCCTATTTATAGATAGGATTTTATATGCAAGATTTTAGTCAGTGGTATAGAATGTAAATTCTGAGCATGCTCTGAGTTACATTTCTAGAGGGAACATCATTATTAAACCTTTTTGAAGGTGTCCCTGGTGGCAGCTCCATAGAGCAGGTGGCCTGCATGGCACAAGCACAGAGAGAGTCAGGAGCCTGTGTCTTATCAGACTGTGTAATCTAAAAATCACTCATCCTGTTTTGGTCTCCTGGGGAGATGATGACGATGACACAGGACTCTTATGCTAAAAACTAATTGTTAACCTGCAGAGGACGTCATTCAACACAAATCCCAGCAGAAAAGGGCTGGGTGATGGATGTTTCTGGGTAGCAGGCCAAACTCTCATTTGCTTTTCAATAGATAGTTCTCTGGGTTGCCCCAAGATTTTCATGTCTAGTACCTGACTTACTTGAAAATAAAGAACACATTAATTAAAAAAAAAAAAAAAGCTTACTGTTTATGTTTATTAATGTTTATATAGAATGTATATAAAACTGAAAAGAGCAAATAGTTCCTTCCCTGTCTCACGGCATAAAATGCCCTCATTCTTGCCTATGATGCTTGGGTTTCCTGGAACCTTAAGCAAAGCAGTGGGTACGTGGAAGGTTAAAGGCAAGGAAACAGTGTTGAAAAGAAATACAGCAAGTAGTATATGGGAAAGGAATGTGGGATTTCATATACGTCTGTTGATTGAAACATGCCTGAAGATCCAGGAAAGTGATGCATCTGCATCTGCAATGCCACATCCAGTGGTGTCCTCCATGCCCCAACATGAAGAAGATGTTGGTAAACTGGAGTGAGTTCAGTGGAGGGGCACCAAGATGATCAGGAGCTGGAGGCTGTGTGAACAGAGGCCAAGGGAATGGGGCTCATTCAGCATGGAGAAGAGGTGAGCTCACAGGGACCTGATCGCTGCCTGCTAGAACATGCAGGGAGGTTTCTTGAGAAGATGGTGTCAGGCTGTGGGAGGACAAGAGACAATAATTGTAAATTGATGCAAGAATCTTTCTGACTCGAATCAAGAGAAAACTTTTCCATCATGCAACAGTCAATATTGGAAGGATTGTCAAGAGAGGTTGTGCAGTCTCCATCTATGGATATTTTTATGGCTTGACTGGATAAAGCCTTGAGCAGTCTGTCTGCTCTGAATAGAACATTAACTGGAGACCTGCCAACGTTCTATCAAATCAGAATGAATCTCTGATTCTGTACAATTTTCCTCATATGGTATTGTACTGTATACCTTCTTCGATTTGTTCTCTTCTGGTAGATTAAATTTTCTTCACTAAGTACTTTTTCCTTGTACCTCATTTTATTATACTGCTTCTACTCTGCCGTACCTTTCTAACTCTAAATACATCTGATAGTTCCATTGTCACTGGATCATGGAGTCTTCAGAGTTCTCCTGACTTCCAAAATTTCTTCAGTGCCCCTCAACCCTCAGAGCAGTGTTCCCAGTCACCAAATCCATGAAGACTCTTCATGGCCATCTTCATGGCTGTCTTCATGACAAAGCAGAGGCTCTGCCTTCTGCTTTCCTTTCTGAGCTGTCTTGTAGAAGGTTTGCTAGCAGTGCCTCTGTTCTTTCTTCTAGTAATAGATAACAAACAACTCTGTGCTCATTAAAAGATAGCAGTGGCTGCATTCAGCTTTCATAAGAGAAGTACCTAATGGTAGACGTGGTGTCAGACTAGTGGTATGTATGGACTGTAAATAAACATGAAGGGATTTTTGGAAGCTTACTGGGCTACTCTCAGTAGACCTTCTGGAGTGAAAAATAATGATTTTTTGTTTGTTTTGTCTTTATTTCTGGGTTTCAAAAAACTGGAGTTTCTTCTGGCCCCTACTCTCAGGAGATATCTTCAGACTCTAATACTCTCCATATTTCTGGTATTCTTAATATTTTCTTCAAAACTCATTGATACTAGAAGTGTGAGGGTGTTTGTGAAAAATGTTCTCACATTTCCTTGTGGGTCTGGGAGGGTGTATTTTTGGGTATATCTTTTACATCTGCTTTTACTGTTGAGCCTTGCCTAGTTGCCTTTAAGCTCATTAGCAGCTAAATTGTAATAACTAGCAGAACCTACATTGTTTATATTTTAGTACCCATTCCAAATAGCCATACAAGTTTGTTATCACGTAGGTCAGGTTAACACTAGTCATGGATTCTCTGAGTAATAGCAGCTTTTCCCTGTTCATTTGAACTTGACTCTACTAGCATTTGGATGCTCTAAAAACCGTAACATTTCTAAATCAGTGCATTTCCTCAGATGTCTTGTGACCAGCTTGGAGTTGGTAAAGATGGTTTCGAATTTCCTGAAACCTCTTCTGGTCTCTCAGATACTCCTTAGCTCAGTGTATTGCTGCCAGAAGAGTATTGTGGGTAAAACACATGAAAATTATCAAGTTGAAATAATTAAATAGTATAACCATAATTTAAAATCCTGGAGTAAAGCAAGCAGTGAATATACTGGGAAAGATGAGGATAGGGATAAGGGTCATTGTTACATGAAATACCTTTGATTCATGCGAAGGAAAGAACAAAATGATGGAGGCAGTTGTGAAGGTTTTCTTCTGCAGCCCACAAACTGCATATTGCTGTTCTTCCATAATTGTCTGAACAAAACCTGAGACTTTGACCTTGGAACACTAAGATTTCAGTCTTTTGCATGTATTTGGCCATACAGACTTTTTCCTTGGATTTTTGGAAAGTTTGGAAGTCTGTGTAATGTAATGTGTTGTATCAACTAATTGCAAAAGGAATCTTGGTTTAATTCATGTGTAAATCAAATAGTATTTTTCAGTCAAAGCCCATGAATCTTCTTTCCATAGGGGCCTTCAATATTGATAATGCATTGTTGTGTCAAGGGCTGCAGTCATCTAAACAGAAAAATGTTTCAATAAGGAATCTTGGGATTAGAAAACATTTTAAAGATTTAGTCTGCTTTTTAAAGTAAAGACATACATCTGGACAAATAAATATAGACTACCATATTGTGAGCTTCTTTGATCTAAATGTCTCTCTCCATTAAGTTTGTTGATGGAAGTTAAATTTAAAAATTCAGTTCTTCTTCACAGTTCAGGCCATTAGCTAACTTATTGACAAGGGCTAGTTTCTACATTTTGGAGGTCAAGGAAACTGTACCATTCTCGATGCCATGCTGCAAGCCTCCCTGTAAACAAGCCTTGATGTCTTCTGATTGGATTTGTGTGCCCTGGCTTGCATAACCATACAGCTTGTATCCCAGCGTTATTAGCCAAAAGGAATATAGGGACTTACATAATCATTACACGATTATTTTTCAGTAACTGTACTGTAAATATGTAATTCTCTCTGCTCCTAATAACTCTTAATCCCTTTGTTTCTATTGGCTCCTGGGCTCAGATTTGGCCATGGCCTCCATGCCCTGGCCACTGATAAAACTTGAAAAAATTGTTACTCTCAGGGTTCACCTGCTTTGCTCCCAGCAGTAAATACATGTTTCCCAGTGCAGGCAGGGGCACTGCATTGTGGTGCACCGTGTTCTGGAAGTGTGGGCAGCACTTCTGCCTCTCTTCCCTCTGAGAAGGGTCTATTCACCTCCAGAAACCTTTCATACCTGGCTCCATGTGTATGTTCAGCCCAGACCTCTTTGCTGAGCTTCTTTGTGTGTTTTATGCCCAAGAGTTCTTGAGTAAACAGTTTTGATCTCATTTCTGCATGTTGTTTGAGAAAGATTCTTCCATGACATCCTGTGGTGAGAAAATCTAAATTATCAAGAGCTCTTGATCTACTGCAGGTGTTGGAAGCCAGAAAGAGATTATTTTGCTTTTGGTACAAGCAAATAGAAAAAGGCCCTTTAGAGTGCTTCTTGTGAAAACATGGTCCTATTCTGCTGTTTAGTTGTGATATCTGTGGGATTTGATGGTCAGAGCTCTCCCAAGTTGTAACTCTTCCAATGATAACTTATACTAGTAAAGTACCTTTCAGGTATAATTGAAAATATCCTCAACTTTGATGCAAAATTTCTTTTCTTACTGCTTTTAATATTAGAAGTGTAACTTTTTTTTTTCCAGCCTCAAAATACTTGAAAATAATTTTTCTGTGTTTAATTAGCTTCATGAGTCAGTGCCTGGTCTTAGATCTTGACATTTTTGGTGTGTGAAATTTTCTTGTGTGTTTGACCTTGGCTTTATTCCAGAATAAATATTTTAAGCTGTTAGTTGTGTGTAGTGTTGGGGTTTTTTTTTGTCTTTGGTCTGAGACTAGGAGGCAGGCATAAGGAGCACTGAGAGAAGTGAAGTGTATAAACCACAATTAGAATTGCAGTGCACAGGTGTCTGTAGATCTTACACAATTGCCAAGCTATTTGTTTCTCAAATGATAGGGGCTTTGGGAGTGCATTTTGGAGAATAAAGGGAGCAGAAGGCCTTCCATTTGCATGTTAGGGTTGTGGGTTTGGTTGTTTGGGGTTTTTTTAGTTATCTTTTTTTTTTTCAAATACTGCTTTAAATTCTTCCAGACTTAATGCATTTGATATCTTTACAGAACCAGCATATTGACTGGTTGAAAGTGATCTACTGGGGATGCAGTTTATAACTGCCTTCAGAGAGGAATCAGCATTGAAGAATAAAAATTTCTTGCATAATAGCTTTTCTTTGAGCATCAAATTAGGTCTTGTGGTTTAAAAATCTGAATGCCAGCATTGAAAATAAGATTACTTGTAATAATATTAAAAAAGAATTACTTTAGCATCAAGGTTATGGGTGAGTTCTGCTGCAGGCCCTTGAGGATCTTTTTGAGAAGAGAGGCATCTTAAATCTCTATACTAGTCATACACTAAATATTATTGCAATGAAAAAATAGCGAAGTGAATAAGCAGTGGCTCACAGTACAGGATGCTTGATGTATCAAGAGTCCTGGTGTTCACTGTATTTTGCAATTTAATGCACAATAATTTTTTTAGTTCTGTATTTCTGTATGCTCCACTCACTGTGTTGGATCTGTATTCTTAGGATGTGAGGTTCCATTAAAAAATAAATAATAATCGCAGCCCCCGCTCCCCCCACGTACACTCATTTTCTGTAATATGGTAATGATATCACCGTAGCAGTAATTACGGGTCATCTTCATTTCTTTCATCTCTGCTGGTTCTGATGGCTTCATTCCTTTGACGGAGAAGATTTGGCTCTGGGTGCTGTGATTATTTTGTTAAGCATTATTCGAATAGACAGGAGTGAGAGAAATTAATCAATCCAAATGCAATTAGCATCATGTTTAACCCAGTGATGGACGTCTCAAGGTGAAACAGCCAGGGGAGTTTCAGACATTATTATTCAATCCAGTGGCTCTTATCTAAATTATAATCAAGAGGTTTTTATTGGCTTTGCAGAGGGAAGATGTAACTCTTTCCCTGCTTTGGGGGTCAGAGGGATCAGATCTTTGGCCCTACAAGATATTGGCTGCTGGCAGCTCCTAGAATTGGGAGGTCCTGTAGGAGTTTACTGTAATATCAGAGTCACTCAGGACAAAATACCTACACATCCTAGTATCTGTGGCCTGGAACATAAGTTTAGTAGCTCCCTGGTCATTGGCAGGGTGGTCTTTGCCCCTTGCTTTGAGCGTTTTCATTGACTGACTTTGCCCATCTGTATGCAAATGAGTACTGCTTGTGATTTCCGCATTCGAAGCTCTGTGAACATCACAGTTTGCAACTGAATGCAAACAGAATGGTAACCTCCTTGCAAGGTAGGGAAATCTGGTTAGGAGAACAAGGTAAATTATTCTGCAGGAAAGGAATCTAATTTTTCTTAGAGCAGATATAATTTTAGTATTTTTTGATAGCAACAATAATATTTTTGAGGATTTATTAATCTGCAGGAGGTCTGTTATCACTGGATAATCCTGAACGATCTCTGAGATCTCTTACCAGGTATAAGATAAAACATGAGTACTATGTGTGGAGAAAAACAAGGTGGAAAGAGGTCACGTGAGGATTTCATAATTCAGGAAAGCACTAGGTATTTGATTACAATTCTTAAGGCTCTAGCTAGCACTCACTAAACTGTTTCAATGGTTTAAAACTTTATCAGTCTCAGCTATTTACCACTTCTCTGTCAGAGAGCACTGTTCTCATGGCATACTGGGAGGAGCAGTCGATGTGCTCTCCTGCTCCCATTCACAGCCTGGCTTTGTGCAAGCTTTCACCTTCTTCAGCATTTCAAAACAAGCCATGCCAGACTGTGAAGTACAGCTGACATAAGGGCACATTCTGCTGTCTCATTCACCAAGGGAAGGACACTGATGTTTTGTACCAAGGGGGTGTTATTATTTTAAAATGCTGCAGCAAGACTTGACAGTTCATTTTTCAGAGCCTGAATTCTAGCACAGTTGCTGAATCCTTTCGCATACATCTTGTGCTGGTTGGCTGGGGTAGAGTTAATTTTCTTCACAGTGGCTGGGATGGGGCTGTGTTCTGGATTTGTGCTGAACACAGGGTTAATAATATGGAGATAGTTTTGTTATTGGTGAGCGAGCCAAGGCCTTTTCTGCTGTGCGCACTGCCACGCTGGCAAAGAGGCTTGAGTACATGGAAGGTTGGGAGGAGACACAGCTGGGACAGGTGATTCAAACTGACCAAAGGGAAACTCCAGACCACATGACATTGTGCTCACTATATAAAATGGGGGGGAAAGGAAGAGGGGAGGAATGTTCAGAGTGGTGGTATTTGTCTTCCCAAGTCACCATTAAGTGTAATGGGGCCCTGCTGTCCTTGAGATGGCTGAACACCTGCCTGCCATGGGAAGCAGTGAATCTATTCCTTGTTTGGTTTGCTTTCTCTGTTAAACTGTCTTTATCTTGACCCAAAATATTCCCAGCTTTTACCCTTCTGATCCTCTCCCTGATTCTGCTAGTGAGGGAGTGAGAAAATGGCTGCATGGGGCTTGGTTGCTGTCTGGCGTGAAAGCACAAGAATCTGTACAGAGGCTGTGACCCCATCTGTAAGGTGGGAATTAAAACATTGTGTGTTTCAAGGATACTGTAAGGCTTGATAAACTTTGCAAGTGCTTTGATACTGATTACTGAGAGATGCCATGGTAATGCAAACTTATTCCACCTGGAGATTTACACTGATTCTGTTGTTTTACCTGAGGAATGTGTTTCAGGAGTGTTAGGTGATTGCAGTGGTCTTCAGTGTCAGTGTAACGGTTCCTGAAGCAGAGCTTGGAGTGTCTGCATGTGCCAGTTGTGCCTCCAGTGAAGGTGACTGACCTTGTTTTCACTAGCCACTGCTCTCCTGAGATGACAGTTCAGCTCTCTCTGAAATTGGGCTTGGGTAGCATTCACTGATAAGTATTTATAAAAGGCCAACAGTCTTCAACTAGCAGCTCATTTGACACATTAGGAAGTAGACAACAGATAGGAGAGTAATTGAAGCTCTTTCTGTGAAGAAAGAGGTGTGAGCTGGTGCCAGGTAGTGATAGGATTTTGGGGGTCTGGTTTGAGATAGATCTGCAGGGACCAGCTTCTATCTCTTACAGAAGTTCAGATTATGTTGCCTGGGTAATATTCTCTTAGTCTTATCTGTCATATCCTTCTTTTTTCTTTGAGGGCTGTTCAGTAATAATGTCAATCTTAAATATTTTTGATGATTTTAAATTACCTTTTTGCCCTCAACCCTCATTTCCTGACTTATTTTGTTATTTTTCCTTCCACATGCAATATTAGTTGAGCCCAACTATAAGGTGTGACTTTGCAATTGGCTTTCACAAGTTCAGTCAAGCAAACCTCCACAGTTGCTCACAGGCCAGTTCCTCTAGGCCTTTTTTATGCCCTGCCAACTAAGAAAAAGAATAATTGTGTCTTCTTATCCTAACATTGTATCTCAGCTCATAAGAAATCATTTCTGATGCAACACACTCTTGTGATAGAAGGTTAAAAACCAGAGAACTGTTCTGCTGTCTTTCTGCAATTCATATTCTTTGCCATAAAATGGTAATTTGGACTGACAGTGCTTCAGAAATAAACCTTTCTAGTTTTGTTGTCTATGTAGTCCAAGGACACAGCAGTATTTTGGGAGTGCATTATTAGTACTTTAAAGGAATCCTTCCATGCTGAAAAACAAGTTCTTTAGTTACCATAAATACAGCTGAATGGGAGGAATAACTGATAAGGTATAGTATAACAGTATAAAAATATAAAATAGCCTTTTTGTAGGCAAGAATGTAGCATTCAAAATGTGACACTGCAAGACATTTCAGAGCTAAAAACATTAATTGTATTGCTGGGTTTTATTAGTAGCAAGATCTTTAGATTTCAGCTAGGCTATATTTTCAGGTCAGAGAAGGATCACAGTCAAATTTGTCCCATTAGTTGTACATGTGGGATAGAAGCTAAGAAGTACTTCTTTAGCAAGTGACTTGGTATTAAAGTATCTATAATTTGAAGATAGTTACAAGCTTTGTTTTGAGATATTTAGATAAGCCCAGAAGTAGTGAGCAGTGAAGGTATACTGTTCATGATGAATTTGTCACGTATATCTTTTACATAGACTTTACCCCCAAGTGTGTTGTGGATATATTTAAGTGTATATTATGTTTAAAAAGTGTGCATGTATGTGTGTTGCTTAGGGATTCTCTTGGATGAAAGTTGCTTATGTAAGTATAAATCACTCTTTTCCTTGCTGATTTTAAAGCAGTAAATCCTTCCATTATTTCCTGGCTATCCAGACCTTATGACACAGTGTGTCCTGTGCTGTCATATGTGTGAGAAGGCTTTTTATGGGGACCATAATCAGGCTGGACCCCAATCTCCAGTGCAGTGTTTTTTTCTAATTAAATTGTCAGTGGAAGGAATATCCGGAACAGCAGTTTTCATTTTCAATCGAGGAAAAAACATTATGAGTCTTTGTCATTTGATTAAAAGTTACTTAACCTTTAAATTGCTACAGATGTAAAGATAGCTCTGAGTTTCCAATGTAATCGCCTCCAAGTTAAAATCAGGAAAATCTTTGTGTAATGAAACCCATATGTCATAGTGAAAGGATGCAAAGCACTGGCAGAGTGGGCTGCTCTAGCAGGAGATTCTGCACCCAATCTTGTTAACCAGGACTGCTTTTGGTAATCCCTCATCTCCTCACTTGTAGGAAATCAATCTGTACTACTGAATCTTTTCAACCAGCAACTACAAAATTTACTGCAGAGAGGCAGCTTGGGGACAAGTGTAGTAAAAACAGAGCCTGAGGCAACAAGGCTAAATGTGGGATTGAGGGATTGAAGTTCTAAAGAGGAGATTATATTAAACCTTATTCTGCTCCCCTATCAAGTAGAAATGTCTCCTCCTCCTTTCATCCCCAGCCCTTCCTATCCAGTACCTGTTCTTGAGATCTGCTTAGCAGGTCCTGCCAGGCAGCAAACTTAATTCCTACAGTACAGCATTCTGTGTTAATTATAGTAGCCTGATAACATTTTTCAATACATTCATCTGAAGGAGTTTATTCAAGCACTACTTCCAGAGCGACCAGTGCTGGTATCAATTTAAAGTGATTTTTTCTGTGGAGTTCAGTGTCTTCCTTCTCCCTAGTAGGTGAGGTTAATTTGTATCCAAGCTATTGCAATGGTATCCATTGTTGATTTTTCTATTGTAGTAGATGCACAGCGTAGGCAAGGTTGTAAATTGTGACTTGTCATGCAGATTCATGTTTGTTTTGTGCTGCACAGCCTCTGTAGTGTGTGTCTGCTGGTACAATGAAACCTGTGCTCAAACTCTCTCTTCCCTGGAAGTCTGTGGTTTAAACTACCATTGTAAAGAAGAAATCCCTGAGGTTTTCGATATAGTTTTGTCCAACCTTTTAATTAAAAAATCCACCTCTGCTATTCAAATGGCTTCTGCTGGTCCCTTGGGTAGTTGCTTAAAGCTGGTTTTACCATCTCTCTTAGCCTGCAATCATATTTGGAATGTGGGTGATGGTTTCTTCATTCACAAGCTCTTCCTCACTCCAGCAAGCTCCCTAAGACTCCAATAGAAATTATATTCCTATTATTAAGAATTCATTTCTCAGAAGCAATACTGAGCAGAGAAGTCAGTTTAATATTAGAGCCTTTTACTGTGCAAAATCCATCAGATCGTGCTCCAGCGCAGGTGAAAATGAAACAAAGGTGAAGGAATAGCCAAGATGTTTGAACACAGTACCCTGTAACAAAAATTTGGCCTGTGTTTACCAGGAGTACATTGAACTGTGGTTCTTGGGCAGATAAGGGAAGCAGCTGAAGCAGGGAAGACAAGACTTTTAATGCTTGTGGAAACTTGCTCTTAGTTTGGCTGTGGATTTTCTGTCAAATGGGTTTGTTACTTCCTGGCCATTTTCATACATATACAAAGATAAAAGGTCCTTTTTCTTTCTCAGTTTGGCATCATATCTTTAAAAATAAAGCCCTGCTGCAAGCCTGAGTCTGTGAGGAGACGAGGAATACAGAATAGCAGAAGGCTGTCTCCTGCTCCTAATGGGATTTTGTAGCAGCATGTGCGAGTTTGTTTCAGAAGTCAGAAATGAACAGATGTTGGTATAAATTACCTCTGTGTCTGATGTCTTGCAAATTAAAAGCGCGGTTGGCATCACTAAACAATTTCACCAGGTTGGGGGGGGAAGCGGGTGGTGATTATTGTAGCAGGTCGGTAAGAATCTTTAAGCTGCAGCAGAACAGGATAGCAAGGATAAAGGAATGAAGAATAAAATGAGAGGTCTGTGAATTAATCAGAAATGTTAACATCGCCGATGACAAGTGAACAGGCAGGCACGTGCTCTTGGAGCAACCTCCAACCCACAGTAATTTCACTCAGTGCACAGAAGGAGTCTATGCTCTCTGCCTGATTTATAGGGTGCAGCCCTCTTTGGGGGAACAGAATTGTCATGCATTCGTATATCTCCTCTGTGGGACTTGCACTCTGGAGAACTTTCCACTTTATCAAGTACAGTTCACCTTATGTGCTTTTCTCGTTAAGAATGTTTTAAAACCATGCACTATTGTTGGAGCAAGACAGGGAGGTGTCAAAGAACTAAGTGCTAAAAATCTCTTCCAATTTTAAAATTTTAATAATCTTTCAGTTTTATTTAGTCATGTTCTTTGTGCATAACAACTTAGTTCCAGACAAAATACCAATCCACTTTGTACTTCTGCAGCACCTTCTATTCCTGTGTCACTTCAGCAGCACTTAAAACATAGAGGTTATCTTGGGGTTGGGGAGGTAGATGTACAAATGAGTACTTTTGTAGTAGTTCATGCTGCAAATCAGAAGCAGGATCCCAGGTGATATAAGTCACAGCTGGAGGCGTGAGGCAAGTATATAGTGTGCAGTGATCTGCTTGAACCTGCAGCTGGTCAGAAGCATGTTCCACTCAGGACACTGGACTTCGCAGCCTACAAGTATCAGTATGTAACAGACAGGTTATATACTTTTACATACAGTTAATTGTTTTACAGGGATTTTGCTGATGACAATACCTTATGATAAAATTTTGTGTAAACATACTAGCATGTAATAATTTAAAGAAGAGGCTTTAAGAGACAAATTCTGACTTTTATGTAAACAACAACAAAGTGTCTTTATCTGAGTGCACAATGAGTATTGTAAGCTGAACATTTTGATTATATTTTATTTAGTTCTGTTCTGACAGTCAATAATGTCAGAGGAAAACCCAACATCAACAAACCCACCTCCAGTTTTTATGCTAATTTTAATTTCTGATGTTTGTCTCAGTAGAGAAGTCAGGAATTGAATGGATAAAACAGAAAATTAATTCCTATCTCCTTCTAGACTGTCTTTGAGGCTAGGTGTGGGAAACGTGTGTTTTCACCATTCCTCTGAATAAAACCCTCCATGTTTTGATGCCTGCCAGTCCAACACAAAGCTTACACCTTTATTGAAAAGAAATAGAGGGGCACCAGTGGGAAGATTGTCTTTCTCCAGGCCTCAGTTGCTAATGGTGTTGTCTTTGATGCATTGTATTGTTATTGCAAGACAAGAATTGTATGAGGGATGCTTTGCCAGCTTGTGATCTTATGGGTTCTCAAGTCAGACATGTCTCATGCAGAAAAGTGGCTGTGTAAACTCTGCTGTAGTACAGCTACCAGAGATTGATGGTACTGAGAGTGAGAGACATATAAGCCTTGCCTTGCTGTATTAAACACCGAAGGACTGACAACACAGAGAGAATACCAAAGCTCTATAAACTTTACTTTATTACCCTATCCATAGATGAACTGCATTGAAGAAATATAAACCCCATTATATTACAGCATCCAGGGACTGACACTGCTGAGAGAGAGAAAATGCTGCCTAATTTCTGTTGAAGACCACATCATCCAGGGACCAATAATCCTGAAACAGAGAGAGAGTTCCATAATCTCTGACAGATTATAACATACAGGAACAATTGTGCCGAGATAGAGCGATGGAGATTTGGATTTCACCATTCAGAGATGGATAGTACAGAGAAAAGGAGGTGCTGCAAGAGCATAATGCAGTAGGAATAGAAAGCATAGATTGTATGTAATGAGACAGCCTGTGGGAATTGTTGCTGAGTTTAGAAGATTCCAGACCTTGCCTGCATTTGTAGCATGTCAGGAATTCAAGATGAAATGCAGTTTTATTTATTTTCCACTTTAACAGATAAATAAAATAATTCTTAGTTTTGGTACAAGCACAAATCTAAATGAATGTCTTATCCTATGGTTAGAATATGTTATACAATTATACAAATTATATGATTGTTTGAGTTTCTTGGCTTTTTAAAACATACTGATTTCTTTTTCCTCCCTTGTGATTTCAGCTAGAGAAATGACTCGAGGGAAATTCCTGAACATCCTAGAGAAACCCAAAAAGTAGCCGCATCTAGTGTTTGGACGAAAATACCCCAACTAGGTCATTTTATGTACTGTGGATCCAGATGAAGCTCAGAAAGTCTAAGAAGAACAAAGCTCTTGCTCTAGACCTTCAGAAGCAAACACCTCTTTTTGCTTCCACAGCTCATCTCTTTGCGAGGGAAATGTACAATCTGCACAGGTCACAAGGACTGCAGTTGGTTGCACTGGAATTCGGACTTCATCTGACCGTAGGATGTCCAGGAGGATTGGCCCTGACATGCAGTTCCTTGTTTCAATCAGCAGTTCAAAGTGAACAGCCAGTGTCCTTATTCAGCTGCTCCCAAGGGCAGCCTGTTTGAGGTACATAGCAGATCTGACACTGGCCAGTGTCTATCATGAGGCCTTGACCCTTTTGTGTGTCTTTTGTCTTAGATGCATTGATTTCCTGTGTGTGACGTCTGTGCTGAAGGATTTGAGCATAGTTTGGGGTGTGGATTGACCAGGAGCACTGGCTCAGCAGGAGCATATGCTTTTAGTGTAGAACTGAGTGCAGTCTCTGCATTAGATTCCAGTTGCTCACTGCCTTGAGAGAAGCACATCTGGTACTCCGAGGAACATCTCCAGACCTTCTGTCTGCCAGGAGCTTCATTTCACTGCTAAGTGGTTCTCTAAGTGAAATTGAAACTAACAGACCACAAGGGAGCAAGAAGTGTTACTGTCTCAAGGAAGACATCCTCACAGAAGATTTGGCCAGTACACAAAGAAACAGCTTTGTCAGTCCTCTGCAATTCTTTGCTTCTGGCACGGCTAGAAACTGGAAAGAGCTATAAAGCTGAAAGATGGTAATGTTTTCAGTTATCACTCCAAGAAGTGGCAACAGGACTGTTAGCCACATTGTGAAGATGGTCTGCCTATACAGGATATCAGTATTTCTGAAAATAATGTTTTGTGGTATTTTTAATTGCTTATAAACCAGCACCTCAAAAATTTCTTCTCCTACAAAACCAGAATTTTTAAGATAGAAACTTCTGTGAGCTGCTCCCTTTCAGAACACTGTGATTACAGTTTAATGCCTTTTTCTTCTATTCATGCAATTCTACATATTCACCCCTTGGAAGAGATCTAGAACATGTTTAGACTTTTTGTTTTACTTAAGAGAATAATTTTTTTCATTCCGTCCTCTTTCCTTTTCCTAAAAAACATTTTAAGCATTAGTAAATATGTTCTTTTTTAGGATACAACATAATGTTGAAACATAACAAAATATTATTTTTACCATGCAGGCTTTTCAAAATGTGTCATTTCTCAGGCTGTAGTCACTTATGAGAGGAGAAATTATTTGGAAACAGTACATGTAACAGACTGTCCTTACAGCACTGCATTTTTCTGGCTTTGCAGAGAGAGGAGACTCTTTTTGGGTGCATATGCAATAAAGAGGGGGAGATTTTTTTTTTATCAAATAAACTTCTGAGTTTTACTGAATTGATGGTGACGCTTTGGTTTGCGGTCTGGTCTGTGGTTTTGGTTATTGCCTGTCAGAACTAGGCTTGTTTTGGACAGCTCCGGTTGACTAAGTTTAAGTAGTTAAATCCTACATCCTGGAAAGACCCTGCACAAATTTAGAAATATCAGGAGCCCGATTTAAGACTTAACAGAGTTATTTCTGTCCTTTACAGTTTATGCAGGGCTGAGCTTAACAGGAACTCCATCCCTTGAGAACATGAGAATTAAGACAGATGAATGAGAAGCTAAAGTGGTAGTTCAGGAACAGAAAAAAACCCAATGGTGCAAACTGATGTTGATAGAGCTTTAAGCATTGAATTTGGATTTGGAATGCAAATTTAAGTTTGTATACTATATATATATGTACACATATATGACATAATGGGATACTTCATCTGTATCACCAGTAATGGTTTGGGCATTTTATAGAGGTTCCTTGGTTCAACACATTAAGGAATTGAGATCTGAAAAGAGGATATAGGAAAATATATGAAAGCCTGTCCTGGAAGTATATGTGTATTTTCTGATATGTGCAGTAAGAAATTTCAAACTCTAGGTAGTTTTTAGTAACATACATATGTTAAAAAAAACCCCAAAAACCTCCTTTTATTATACACAGTAATCATCTTCTATAGGGCAGCCATTAACATATGCTTTAGAATTGTGATTATTTTTTGATTTTGTACTTATCATCTGTAGAGATGAGTCAGTTATGTTCTTTTTTTATTGGCAATATTTATATGTATTTTTGTGTGTTAGCCGGAGAATTTTTTTCTGTCTGTTATTTCATTTTGGTTTAATAATATGCAAATGCAAACCTCAGAGGTTTCCAGAATAGCCCTCTGAGATGCAAAAGCTTTTGTAGGCCACTTAGCCAATACTATTCCTCAGGCTCTTCTTCACTTATCTGCATGACACCACCTCAGGGTTTAGCCTGTGGATGTTCCATTCCCATCAGTAAATAAATATTTGTCAGTATCCAAATGCTACTAAGTGTTTTCATACCCTTTGGAACCCTATTTTTTTCCTTCAGTGCTATCCTTCCTGACATCCATGCAGTTACCTATCTATACAAAAAAATCAGAGTGACTTTTTGTTACTGATGGGAATGAAAAGTGTAAGAAAATCAAGATTTGGTAATATTAATCAAGCTGATGCATCGTTTTATAAAGTGTTTTCATGTATTGGTATATTAGATGTGAGTTTCTTGGAGGTAAACTCAATATTTATTTGGTTTCTTTTAAATGCCAGTATTACACACATTCATAAAGGCTATTCACTTTAGTCTTGGACTACCAAATGCTTTGCTATCTAATCCAACTGAGAAGAAATTCTTGTTTTTTATGTTAATCATTATCAAAATAAAAGTCTGTGTACACTGGCAATTGAATAATGTGATATTCCATTTAACTCAGTGTTTTGCCATTACAAAATCAACAATTTTTTAGCAGTCCTGTAACTCAGTTCTCAACTTTGATTAATATTTCCCTCAAAAAGACACCTAGAAATGACAGATTAGTGAAAATCAACTAATCTGTCTTGGAGGTAATGTTTGAACCTTATTCTGGTTTTACTGATTTTTATATTATGTAAAAATGTAAGGTGCTATTACAAGTCAAATCACAAGCCAGTCTTATCTGTAATCTTCTCTTTGCTTATAAACAGTTGTAGAAGGATCGGGAAGGATATAAACAAAAGGCTTACACAGTGATTTTGCATTAGGGTAACTTACACAGCATCCAGCAATCTGTTTTAGTTGAATCTGGTCCACAGTAGACCCTACCCTCCTTAAATTTGTCTTGGTCCTAATTTGTCTGTACTTCTGACCAGAAAAATGCCCCAGGATAGTGAGTTCCATAATTCAGATATGCAAAGAAAGGTTAAAAATTAAAACAAAAAAAGAAAAAAGCTGGGAGGGTAAAGTTGTTTTAAATCTGCTTACCTGATAATTCTGTTTTGAACCTTTCATTTCTTTTATTGTCAGGAACAGTTGTTTGGATTTTTTTCTTCTTTACTCTCTGTGCACTACTCATGGTTTTTCAGGTTCTACTATGCGTTTTGTTCCGTGGTTATGTTCACCTTCCTTGTGTTCACAATGTTCAGTGGTCTCTCTTCTATTACAGCCTGAGCTGGCATAATCAAAATTGCAGAGTACTCTTAGTGCAGGCATACTGTGAAGTGTGTATGTCACTAATTGCAGCTTGTATTTTGTTACTCCGCTGTTTTCTTTCACAGCATTGGGGCCTCAGTCCTGTTCTGAGTATCCCTAAGAATAGGATCATCAGCTACATTTGCAGCTGATCTCATCCACCTCACCTACAGTAACTAGTGCTGGGAAAACAACAATTTTTCCAGATCACAATGACAGTGATGCCAGCCATTCTGTGCTGATGAACTGACACCTGGAAATTCCATCATCAGCCTATACAGTATGTGAAAAAGGTAAATTTCATCTTTGTCACATGGTCTGAAATCCTGGCCCCCTGGCCTGACACAAGTTCAGTAACTTCTCGTAAACATTCTAAACCAATATAGATTTTTAGATATATACAATTTTAAAAAAAAGACAACTTGCAAATTAATGTTGCAGAAAGTCCACAGTGATGCATACATTCCCCTAGAACCAACAGTCATTCAAAAACACCAGAGATACAATCTCTGGTGTAGCACTTCAAGCATCTTCACATTGGAGTTTCTCCTAAATAAGAACCTCAGGCAACAAGGGTACTTGTAGTGGGAAAATGTGTCACATCTTTAAGTGAACTATCTGAACATGGCATACAAACTTGATAGAGCATGAAAATAATCCACACTTGTTAGTGTTGTACCCCATCTTCATATGCCAGTCTGTACTGACACTTTTGAAGAAGTCATTAAATAATCTGTAGTAGAAGATGATAATTCGTTGAAAGACAATTTTCTATAAGGTTGTCTCTGTATCTTCAACCCAGGAAAATTATAGTTGGACAGAAACTTTCCATGGAGCAACAACTCTGAGCTGGATAAAAATTATTAGAAGAACAAATGCAAATGTTGTAAACACATTTCTGTTGTCACTATAGCAAAGCCTTCCCACCACAGAAATACCAAAACCCACACCCACTCCTACATGCACATCCCAGCACATACATCAGCCAGGGTGCCAGATACATCCAAAAGGTATTGTATGTGTGATGCCAAATATACATTGCCCTGATAAGAGATTCACCTTGATATTTTTAGGTGGCCAGAAAAGAGGGGAAAAAAATATCTAAAAAGAGAGACAAAGAAGATCAAGGATAAAGAAATGAAAAAGACTGTATCCTTTTGGTTTTACATAATGCTATATTTATTGGACTCAAACTTATTCTGGAGACACATTATTTCTGTAAGCTGATCTTTATATCAGTGCTTTGAGTTTCTTTCAGGAGGATGTGAACTGCAGTATTCTGAACTCGAATCATTGTAGCCAATCATAAAGTCCATATAAATATAGTTAGAAGGTTAAGTAGCCAGAGATCCAGACTGATCCAGTTGTTATAGAGTGTAATCCACATTCTGCATAGAATATCTGCAACAATGCCAGTTTTATTTAGATTGTGCTAGATTTTCAGCATGGCAGGATCCCTTCACATCTTGACTTCATCATCCCTTGAAACTGCTGGTTTCTAGACTTGACCTTTTCCATCATGTCTCTTTGAGGAGGATGACTGACTTCAGGCAGCTGATGAGTGTACAGAACAGGCATTTTCTTGTTGGGTTTGTGTGGTTGACCTCTGCCCTGCCTGCTGATTCCTATAATACAGATCAGTGACCAGTGAAGCCAGAATGCTCCCTGCCTGTCTCTGTTACAGACACCTCAGTAAGGAACAGAAAAGAGGAAGAGGGCTGAGCTTGAAAGCCCTTCCTTAATTGCTAGTAGAAAAAATGGGTAATAAGAATGACCTTGCACCTTATTTATTGACCAGATCTCTGTGAGGACAAAGTACTTGACTTGGTTCTGTATCACTTGAAAGGCTGGCTCTGTGGCCCATAGCTGATGAGTAGGCGTAATAATATAGGGTAATTAAATTTTGTGCTTGCAGACACGTATATGTGAGGGAGGATTTCCCTCTCAAAAATAGCAGGCTCCATTTTCTTCATAATCACAGAATTTTAAGCTAAATTAGAAGAAATATAAATTTGTCATTTACCATCTTCCACTTACTAGGATAGCCCAAAATGCAGCAGGCTATGTATGAAAAGGCAGGAAGAGAGCTCACCAGCTACATGAGAATGAGGGACAAGAGACCAGCAGAGCAACCCAAGTGGATGTAGATGCTCAGGCTGCCTGGTTTTGTGGCCTCTCCTCTCTCTGTATTAAAGAAACTTTTTAGTTATAGCTAATTTTAATTTATTCTTAGAGAGATTATCCCATTAGATAAGGGGATAAAGAAAGCAATGGCACCTGTCTTTCTCTTGTACTCTGCATGGGTCAGCTTGTCACCCTGTCTTAGGTTTTTCCTCTTGCTTTGCACACTGAAGCCAAATAGCACATGTGAAAACGGGACAAATTGCTTCTGTTGAGGCCTGTTGTGGGAGGAATCAGGGTGAGCCTGGATTTGCAGAAGGGATCTATTTGTAATCAGCTGCACAGGAGGCAAATGGATCTGCAGGCCACAAGTGTCCTTAACAGGATCAGCTGCGATATTTTGCGCAATATGAGCTTGTAATCAAAAATTAGGGAAAATGTTTTGCTGAAAAACATTTGGTTGATGACAGTTTCTGAAGAAAATGTCAGGTTGAAAATTAGAGGGACTATGTGTGTTTCTTTACCTTGTTTTGATAAGAGCGCTTGAGCTGGGGTCTCCTACCCACCTCACAACTCATGCTTTTAATAATTTTGTGAGAATCTTTAGAAACCTGTCCTGTGAGACCCAGCATGTGTTCCTTTCCATGAGAACTGATAGGATCTTGTTCACACACATGCTCCTTCCTAGTCTGAACTCTGGGGCAGACCCATGGCAAGGCCTCACTGGAGAAAAGCCCATGCCAGGTGCCGCATTTCTCTAAGGGCAGATCGCAGCAAGCCTTAGCAGAGACTGGAGGCAAATCTTTGCAGTCAGACGTTTGGTTTTGATGGTGCATTTCTGTGTGGAAGCGCAAGTACCTGTGTACCGCTGGACATGATGGGATAAGACAGTGTAGAGAGCTGGCTTCAGGTTTCCACCATGCAGGTGGATGGTGGAGATGGAGAAAGGATGGAGAAGGCCCATGTCCCCAGCACCGCGTGGCTGATGTCCAGCAACTGGCCCCGTGCCATGTAGTTGGGCCCCAGTGCTTGGATTGCTTTTCTGGCTGTTTCTCCCCGTCCCCCTTCTCCTGCCGGTGCCTGAGAGGCGGCTCCCTGTCCGTCTGCCGCGCAGGGAGTGCTGGCTGCCGCTCGTTAGAAGAATTCCCCCAAGTCAGACCTATGGTACGAGCCGTGTGAAGCGGAAGACAATTAGGGGCTTATTAGTGTCCTGGGGAGACGTGTAACTTGTGTTGCTGGGACTTACCAAAACAGCGAGAGTCTTACCGGCAAGCTCCAGCCGAGAAAAGACTGAGGGATTGTCTCACCTAATTATAGGGAATGGGCCTCTTTGTGTTTGTGATTCGGTACGGTTGTCTGATCGCTTTTCTCTGGCTGCTGGCTCAGGCCGAGCTGGAAGTGTGCTAATTAGAAGAGAAATGGACGTAGTGATCCTGTCAGCTCTTGTTACCGGCGTGGACAAAGCTGAATATTATTCTGAGGCAGTGTTTTGTGAGTGTCCCTCTTCCAGCTCTCATTAAGGGCAAGGTTGGTGGACAGAGAGGGGACTTGACCACATGGGTTGGCTAATGGAGCACAGTTACCGTTACTGTGCTAATTAACGGGCTCAGGAGGCAAATGTTTCTCCAACCAGCAGTCCCAGCAGCTGCACCTGGTGCTTCCAGAACCCAACCATCTCGCTGGGCAAGCCAGGCAAACACTGTGTGTACAGGCAGAAAGGAGGTTATGTACAATGCATCCATCAGCCATCCAGAAGTGCAGAACCAGTAAAATGACCATCAGAGAGATGGAAAGGACATAGTGCTGCAGTAGCAGCAGGTCAAGCTCCAGCAGTTCACTTCTCCCCAGTGACCCTTCACATAGAGGACAATGTGTCAGCTTCTGCCCCTGGAAAATGGATAGCAAGGAGAGAGCCGAGGAATTGCCAGGACCTCCAGGTGCCATCAAGAAAGGAATCTCCTGTGAGTTGTTATGATCATCACAGCTCTCAATGTGGCCAGGAAGGGAAAAGCTGGAAAGATGAGAGGTGACATGGAGGTGAATCAGACTATTCTGCTCTGTGTTGAAGATGGGATGCCTATGGTCCGAGGTGAAAGGCAAGATGTACATACATATCAGGATGATCTGCTCCAAAAGGCAGTTAGGCAACACTGAAATGATGCACAAAAGTTAATGTAGGTGAAGATGATGACCAAAGGAGTCATAGAAAATGCTAAAACCAAAATGTGTGCTTTCGTGCCTTTAGCCTAAAACTACTACAGTGAGAGTAAATAGAGTGACAGCAGATAGTGACCTACTACAGAGGGAGCAGAGAGAGACAGAAGACAAAGCAGGAGCCAGAGCACGGCTGTGGTGTCACAGCAGCTGAGATGGCCTCAGCAGAAGGGAAGAATAGTGTGTGCTGAGGAGGCTTAGTGAAAGTAAGTAATTTTATTAACTCATCACACAGATTTTCATTTTAATACATAGGTGTTTTGTAAACAGAATAACTTGCACAAGTTAATTGCTGGTTGATGTTTCCAAACTTATGGGAATGTATTAGTGATTAAGTCTGATTTGGATGTCATGATCATTCTAAAGGTCTTTTGTATCTTTGGGCTAAATGTAGTAAAACATATAACCATGTCTTAAACCTTTTGATTTGCTTTCTCTCTTTTAACAATGTACTCACTGCATGCACTCAGGCATGCTTGGGTACTGTTTTCAGACATCCTTTATCAAGGGTTAAAGTTGCAAGAGGTTCCCTCTTTAGTTTCTTGGGCTATTTTTCCCTGGTGGGTGAAGCTGTTCCAGCAGGATGGTTTGTGTCCTTCCAAGTCTCCAGCAACAGTCTCCTGTCATCTTGGATGGAGCTTGAACTCTGCTTGTGCCTCCTTATTTTTTCTGCCTCCAGTAGCTGTGAACCAAATAAGGATCCTTTTGCCAGGGCAGCATGTACCCTGTGTTCAAGCCCTGCAGTCCTACAGAGCTGTGAAAACCTTTCCTTTTTAACTGGGGTTCAGTTCTTACTGGCTGCTGTGATGGCTTGAATCTTAGGAGTCTTGATCTTAGGAGCCTGATCTCCAAAGAGGACTTGAGAAGTATCTTCTCTGCAAAGAGGTTTATTCTAGAAGGAGGAGATGTATAATCCTCTTACTAAAACCCAGGGAGGAAAGGAGAAAAGCTTTATTGCTCCTGCCTTACCCCAGTGAGCTGGCAGCTTTTATGCTGCCTCATGAATAGAAAGAGGCAGAGACAAAGATCTGAACACAAGCACTCTACCTGAGCTGAGGGTCTCTTGTGGATGCTCAGTGAAACCCATGTCTGCACTGGTTTCCAGTATCACAGCAGAACTGTTTCTGAAAAGGAAAAACAACTGCCTGTTACATTGTGTGGCCACTTCAGTCTTGGTCTAAGGAGGAGTCACAAATCACTGGCAGAAAACTAAAGACCATCACACCCATCTCCATTTTTGTGCTCTGGAAGCTCAGGAGTCAAGTGGCCTCCTTGTGTAAAGGTTGTGACACTTCCCATGTCAGGCCTTCCTCAAGAGATTGGGCTTTACTGGCAGACACCAGGATAAAGGACACACTGCTGCTTTTGCCAATTTATCTCTGTTTCTTTCCCCAAGGAAGTATTGGTGTCCCTACTTGTAACACCTCTATTTGACTGGCCTGCCATCTTGCTGTATGGACAATATCATGTCAAATTTCTGACTTCCAAATGCAAATAAGGATCCACTGAGTATAAAAAAAGTGTTGGTTTTGTCTCCTTGTGAGGATGGCATTCTGATGAAGAACATCCATCATACAGATTAGCAGTACTCAAGAACATTTTCAAGACAAGTGAAAATATGCAGATGGAGGGAAAGGGTGCAATGGCTTCTTGTGGCCTTCACCGAGACCTCCTGGCATTCATGTACCACTCACTAGTTGCATGGTACCTGGCCTGTGGGCTGGAGTGGTGTTTGGAGGACATCTCTTCAGCAGTTTTGAGTTGTCAAGTGCACTACTAAATGAATTAAATTCATGGTGACCTCAGCAAGTATCAAAACTCTGTTGTGGTGTGCATCATGGAAACACACAATTAGGTGAACGTTTCTGTCAAGAGGTTGTAAGAATATGAAACAGTGAAAGGATGGGAGAAGAAAAGGAGATGTCAAGATGTAAAGAGTCTTGTTAGAGGTTATCCAGCACAGTTCAAACCTTGTAACTTCTTAGCCACAGTTGAGTGTCCCTTCCAATGCTTCCCATCTGCTTTGTTGTTTCATTAAATAGATGTGGGTTTTAAAGTAAAGAAATAAATAAAAATGCAAATGCCTAAGCAACCAACAGGCAAAAGAAATTTAAATAATAATAAATTATGGTGCAATACCAGACATTTTAATCTTTTTTTAAAGACCTGTAAGAACTATTCTATGAACTTAATTTTTGTGTGACTTTATGCAGTGTTAAAGATTTGAGAATTTAAAAACAGAACTCTAAAAATGAAGGTTTCTCACAGCACTGTTAACTGCTATAGTGTGCAAGGGACACATATAGTGTGCAATATCACATATTTAGGAGAAAGCTGTGAGCATTACAGAGACACTGATGTAGAACACTTATTCTGACTTTGCTGAGCCTTTTACACTCAGGCACAGAGGGTGTAAGTGCTACTTTGCAGATTTCATGTAATTCCACACTTGCTCAGTCCAAATGTTTGCCGACAAACCTAAGCAGGAAAAATGTAATTTTCCTAATTCTGCCATGTTGAAAATCTTGCAGTTGCTCTGATGATCTGTGGGTCTGATCCTGCCTTCACACAGAACATTACTAAAATTATCTCTGCAGCACTCTAGGGAGCTTAAAACTATTTTCTGTAGCAAAAGAGAGATAATTTCTCTCATTCACTTCAATAATTTGGAGAGGGAGGAATTTGCTGCAATAGATATTAGTGTACCCCATTTGTGTATGCATCTGGGTAAGGTTTACAGGAATTTTAGCAAGTATCAAAATATTAGCAAGGTTTTTTTGGTGGGAGAGGACAGTGGAAACAAAGCGATATAGAAGACTGAAAGAAAAATACAGGTAAGTGAGAAGAATTAGGGACTTAGAAATAGGAACTTAGAGGACAGGAGACCAAGATAGGTAAAAAAGTACATTTTGAAAGACAGCAAGGCATGGGCAGGAGGTTGGAGCAAATTCAAAAGAGTGAAGGAGGCAGACTTACAAATGCAGTAGAAGAAAAATAGTGAAAAAAATCAAAACATGAGGGGAGAAAATAGGAAGAGATGGTGGTTTTCAGCAAGCAGGAGGTCAGAGAAAAGCAGAAGTTTCATGAGCAGTGGCACCAGCCAAGGAAGTGTGGTTTTCCTTGTGGATGTGTCTCTCAAGACTGCATCATGTGTGGATTCTCTGATGACTTACAGGAGGTATGCTCATACTTCAGCGAGTCATTGGATTTCTTTCTTAGCCAATTAATGTAATAAAAGGTACAGAAATGCACAGAAATGCATTGCCTACCTGGAAAATTGTCTGAAATTAGCCTACAGGTTCAAAAGTCATTGGGACAACCATGTACACCTGTGAATGGATGCTAAGATTAGATGATTAATAGCTGAAATTGCAAATGGACAGAGTGAGTGATAGAGAATGGGAAAACATTAGGAAAATGGGGATTTATGTCTGCTGTTAATGCATTTAATTTGCTTTACTGCCATTTCCTTTCCTGGTTTTACAATTTCTAAAAAATGAACGAAGATCTATTCAAAACCCTCCTCCCAAATCAGGGAGGAGGGCTCTGAACTGTATCCACACTGGTTGTTTCTGGGGAGAAAAATCTCTTGCAGCAGTTTTGTCTCCAGCATGAAACAAAAGACATTCCAGGAGCTGCCCTGCCAGCTATACCATCAAAACCTGCCAGGTACCTCACTGAAAGCATATGTGAGACAAAGATACTGCAAAAGCCTTCTGGTCTTTCCATACTAGGGTGAATTGCAGCTCTATTACTCAAACACTTTAGCTGTTTTTTTGCTGTGCTACACAGCTAATTCCTATCTCATTGGTTCCTGCTGCAGTTATTCTCATCTGGTGTTTTCTAGGGACCTCCTCATGACTGTATACTGTAGTTTGGACAATACTTGTATTTTTACTGGCATGCCATTTTATTTTATTTATATGCTGTATCCCTCATGTCCTTCCATATTTCACTCTCTTAACAAAATTTCCTGATTTTCAGGCAGAAGATGTCATGTCAAGAGGTGTTAAATAGGCCAGAGCTGATCTCTGGGAGGGAGATCTCTCCCTCTAACACAATACCTTTAAATGCATCATTATCCTTTATTTGTGGGTCTCCAGCCAATTTTTCATTCCATCTAGTGGTGTAGCCAAACCCATTTGCATTAATTTTGAGTAGGATTTATGTATCAAATCTTTACTAAAATCCAAATGTATCAAATCCATTGTGTTCCCATCATTCACTAATTTTGTAATTCTATTTTAAAAAGCAATGAGGTTTCTCCAGCACAATTTGTTTTTTAGAAATCCCTAGTACTAATGCTTGTTTTCTTATCTCTGGATGGTTAGCATTTTTTCCCCCATTTTTAAAATTCTGTTATTTTACTGGCTATAGATATTCCTGGGAAATCCAAATTTATTACTTTTTTGTTTTGTTTTAATGATCAGTAGCACAATTCCTTTTCCCTAGGCAGCTTCTTAGTTTCTGTAACTTAACAAAATTATTATCTGTGACAAAAAAATAACATTTGTCATTTTCCTTGCAGCAAGTGTATGGATGTCTCTTTTGTCCCGAGAACTTGACTATACAGGTAGGATGTTATAGAGCTGATGAGCCAAATGTGCTGTCAGTGAAACAAACGTGGAAATCATTGACTTCCTAAGTAAATCCAGTCAAGATTTTTGCCTAGTAATATCCATTCTGGGATACTGTTATTGCCTACTGAAGACATATCAGGAGGGCATTTGTACATTATTTTATTTTAATGTCCATAAAAGTCTTAAACTAAGATGAAATAAAAATAACATCCAAATAAGCTACATCCATATTTGTATACATATATAAGCTATAAGTATTATTGAGGGAAGCTAACAAAAAGAACACCATATTATCAGAACAGTAAATTAATTTTTTCTCAGCACTGAATTGTAGACGGATCATCAAAATAATGCCTAAACAGTCAGCCGTTATAAATTCTGAGAAGCTGTCCTACCACACTGGTTATAAATCCCAGCTTGGAGCTATACCAAGTAAACAGTCCATACTTTCAAGTACTGAGTATCTGATGTCTTTTCATGTCTAGCACTTACACAACTTCAAAATACCTTTAGTTGGGAGAAGGTATGGACAGATGCTCAGAATCAGCTGTCCCTGTATTTCTTTCCTCAGAGTCACATCTCCACTGTCAATGCCTTAGTCAGGAGTCAGAGGCAAACCTTTTGCTGCTGGTGCCTGACTTGTGCTATTGGGCAGCAGTTCATCCAATAGCCCCACGCCAGTCCCACATTTTCCAAAGTGCCCTCTTCACTCTGGACTTTCAGTCCTTAGTTGGAGGTACAGAGGGATGGAGTCTAGGAAGGAGGAACTCACTTGGTCTCTTACTCTTTTCAAGGTGACAAAAAGCTCTGGGGCACTCCAGGAGACTAACACTCCCAGTGACTTGCTGATCTAAAAAGAGAAAGGTTTCCTTCTCTTTCATCCTTGTGGTTCACACTGCGTGGCAGGATCTTCAAACAAATTAGATATAAGAAGATCTCCCTTGGGACTTTTCAGTTTAATTCAAACAAGTTTGCAACAGATCAGCACTTCTGTGCACCAACATAATGTTATATAAGCTCAATATTCAAAAATCTTTATTTGCTACAGCATGGAAACTGATGGCTTTTGGTTCTCTCACCTCAAAATGTTAAAGTGCAGGACACATCAGGTGGTTTGTTTTTATTTGGGTCAGTCAAATGTTTTGAAAAATTCCAACATTTATTGGAAAATTTAACATAAAATTCCTACAGAAATAATGGGAACAATACTAGTACAAAGGTCAGGCATTCAAAATTTATTCAGCAGCAAAATCAAAATACATTTGGGCTGTTGCAGCAGCCATCTTGGTAGAGGGTAGAAATAAGCCAAGACACAGACTTCTTGTTTATCACAGCATGAAAAGGGTCCTGGTTTATTCCTCTTTACAGCTTAGCCATCTTAACTCCAACTGTTTGCTGACTCTGGCTGCAGAAAGCTCCTACTTTAGGTTTCCCTTGCAGCCTCTCACTGCTGGCCATTTCCTGCTAAATCATGACTGCATATATGAGTTTGCAGACTCTGACTGCAGGCTTTTATCCAGTAAGAGTGTGACTGCAGGTTCCAACAACCGGCTCTAACTGCAGACCCAGACTGACCTCACAGCAGTGATTCTCTTTCCCCAGGAGCCTTCTTCTTCATGATCCGCTCATTCCCTCTTCCTCAAGGCTCCTCCTCCTTCATGATGCTCTCTTACTAGCTACCCCACTCCCTTTTATGACACTTATCTTTATTGGCTATAGCTGTGACTCATCGGGGCGAGGCTGTATTGGGTAATTAACATAGCTGTTACTTATCAGGGGCAAGGTCACCTGTATTCCCTTCAAAATGGGCTAATGATAAATTTCACTATCTCAATTCCTTCTGCTAACCTAAAATGAGATAAATGTTCCTATTTTTCTTGCAAACAACATAATTACAGTAACCCTCTTACTCCCGAGCAAGGCAATCAATCAGGCATCTTCTCTTCTGAAACCCAGATACTGATAGAGAATAGTTACTTAACAGCTCTTTAAGGTGAAAGATGTTTGAAGTTATATAAGAAGTCTGTGCACCTGTGTACACTCTTCTGCTAACTGGCTTCTCAGGCACATGAAGTTAAGTATGTGGATCAGAAATTTGTGCATCATGTACTGCATTTGGGTTGGAACTGTAGAACTTTGATCCTGAGGTTTAATTTAAGCTTAAAATACAAGCTGGTTTTCTGGTGATTAGGAGCTATATCACTTACATCGGCAGCACCAGAAAAATAACTTTCTTCGAACTTCAGAACTGGAGGTTGACCTGCTTGGTGTAAACATGGGCTATGGATATTTGTTAGTTTTTGAAGCTGTTTAGCAGGATCTTGAGCTAAAATTCAGCCTTCTAATTGCTTTGGGAGAGTTGTCATCCAGCCTTGCAGTGTAGGTGCCAATATACAGATGTACACGAGCATATACATAGTAGTTATGACATGGATTTTAAAGCAACATTTCATCAAGCTTTTGTTGTTGGCATCGTTATTTTGAGCTACTTCACGCAGGTTCTGTGTATGTGAAAAAAACCTGTTTCTGGAGCCAGACTCAATAGAAAGAGCTTCTTTTTGGTGGCCACTCTCTCCATATGTTACAGAAGAAATTCTTAGGAAAAAAAGCTGGAAATATTTCAGAAAAATCAGGGCTAAGAAGCTGTCCCTCCAGCCATTCCTGCTCCTCAGGTTCAGAGCAGTCCTCTCAGCCTGTTGTATCATCTCATGCTGGAGAGGTACCCAAATTAAATGGAGACATTGGAGAATCAGCAGGTCGCTCTTTTAGAAGCCACTGATTACAGATGGTGGTGTGGACAGATTCAGACACAGCTTCAGCTGCAAATGTAGTTATGAGGTAGGCCTTTGTGGCTGGACAGGTGGTGCAGGGATGTTAGTGCTGAACAACTGCTTGTATCTGCCAGATTGGAGAAGAATAGATGTAGTCAAGAAAATCTTAGTGCTTTATATCTAACGTTCTTCCTCCTTGAAATGGCCCGAGCTACAACCAAAGAGCAAAGCAAAAGAAAGGCCATCACAGAAGGAGCAACTTGTGTCACCATCTGAGCACAGTTCTCATCCAGTGACACAAATGAATGCTTCAGCATCTTGTGCTGGCCCAGGTGTGAGCAACGGCATCCTTGCCCCTGCTCAGGTAATCATCTTTCTAAAACACTCCAACCTGCTGAAAGTCCAGATTGCTTTCCAAAATGGTAGTCTTGCCTCCCTCAGACAATTTGCTGATACCTCCTCCTCTTTTTTGGATTCCCAAGAAAAGACAATTCCAAAGCCAAAACTTCTGAGATAAAAAGTAAATTAAATTCAAACGGGTTACCCTGTCATTGATCACAGCAATACTGTGATCTGCTAACATTCTGCTAACTTACTTGGAAAGCTTATGTCTAGTTTGTGTAGGGATTACTTGCACTTTTACTACTGTAAAACAAACTACTGGTATTACACACTTTTCCAATTTTTCATTTTTCTCCAGCATCCACAGACTTAGTACAGAAAGGAGTCTGCCTAAATTTAATGGAATTCTGGATGTCCAAGTGACCTGTATTTAAATACCAATAGCTTGTTATATACCAATAACCAGTCTCCCTGGCTGAAATGACACCAGCCTGTCACAAAATACTGTTATAGACTGGATTTCTGTGAGAAAACACCTCTCAAATAAATGATCCTATGCTATCCTGATTCTTACATCAGTATGACAATCCTAGTGAGGCTACTTGCTACTGCCTCAAAGATCATATCTGTTGCTGCTTACCCAGAACTTTAGAGCTGTGTAAAACTTCCTGCAATTAGAACTAACCCCCTAAGACTAGACTCAGCAATTTCCCTACAGACAGAAGGAGCTCTTAATTCATTTACCATAGAATCATGAATGTTGGAAAAGACCTCTAAGATTGAATCCAACCATTAAGGTAACCCTGACAGGTCTACCACCATATCCCTAAGCATCCTATCTTCGCGCTTTTGGAACACTTCCAGGGATGGTGAGTGGGACTTCTGGCTTTCAGATATTTCTTGTGAATTCAGGGAAATATTCAGTATCAAAAAAGAAGTTTTCTTAAAGCCTAGACCTCAGAAGAGTCACGGATCCTATGAAACATTCCTTCTTCAGAAAGGAACTCAGTGTGACAGTGTGGCATTTGGTGGGAGAGGCTTTCTACAGCAAGAGAGAGCGCTAAAGGTTCAGTGAATTAAAACAATGCAGAATGCACTTTTCCTATCTGGTCTACCTCAGACATCCTGTTAAATGGGGGCAACCACCTAATCTACCTCCATCCTAGCACTCCATCTGTAAGCTGATGATAACACTACGCGAGCCCATAGAAAATGTATATGGTAAAATGTATCCCTGTTTATGAGATTCTTTCACCACTGTTGATGAAACCTGTGTCAACACAGAAAAGAGGAAGAAATTCATGAGGAGGTAACCCAGTGCTATGCCTAATTCTTAATATCACTGCATCAATGTACAGTCTTTGTATTTACACTACAAGGCAACAGCCTTGTAATAGTCAAGATGAGAAATGGCCAAGGTTTAGCCAATTTCAACAATGGATTTAGAGAGAAAAAGAGGAAACTACCTGTCTGGGCTCCTCCAAATAACTCCTCTCCCAGGTTCTAAATGATAAATGCCACTACAAAAGTTGTTGGGGTGTTCTCCTCTCAAATGCAACTTAAATTATGGACACCTTCTCCTGAAAGAGACAGACATGGAAAGGTTCTAAGCAAGTGAGCAAAATTTATTTGGCACATGAGTCCATTTGGCCTCCATACCATGAATCATCACCCAGTCTGGGTGTGTTTAGGGTAGAAAGAAGGAACAACAAATGGGAGAAGGATATTAAATAATGCTTGCCATAGAGACCAGGTCAGCTTTACCCAACTCCATTAAATTTAAACAAGAGAGCTTGGAAATGAACCATCAGTACATTTCAAAGGGATAAAGGGCAGTGTACAAGTTAGCTGTGGAATGTAACAACAGAATATCAAAGCAAGTTGTTTAGTCAGGTTTCTAAAAGCCACTGTCAGCAATATGCATATGAGATACCGATATTTTTCATCCTTTCTGATCACACCAAGAATGTGAGGATGGCATAGCACTTTCAGAGGAGCCAGAAGCAGAAATAAGGCCAGAATAAGGCAGAGGAATGATGCCAATGTGTGAAGGGAAGTGTCTGAAAAGGCTTCAGTTGCAATTCAGCTTCCTTTGGCTGAAGAGCTCCAGTGGTCAGGTCAAAATGTGATTTATGATGATTTTTTAGATTTTTCCTTATGCTCACAGAAGAGTTGTCTGCAATTTTGCCAGGAGATCCCATTCCTTCGAGTTCTGTTATCCAAGTCTTCATTGCCCATAGCAGTGCAAAATACTATGGAATGAATGAAACCTATGTCTGCCTGGACAGCCCAGCTATTACTGTGCCCTGTAGTCATTCTGCTCACCAGCATGGCTTACTTCTCATTCCTCCTCTCAGCCACTTTCTGCATTGGCTTACTACTGAATCCTGATCCAAGCTTACTAACCAGGCATTACATCCATGATGTCTGGGGCAAAACTTCCTGAAGATGAGATGGAGTCTAAGGGTGATGAGCCCTCCCACAGGAACAAGAAACCATCACAGACCTTTGTGACCTTTCAAGTACATTTCTCCAGCCACATCCTCTGTGACATAATTAGATGGTAGCCTTTTAAAAAGGCATCCTCTGCCCTTCTCCTCAGCATTGCCAAGAACGTCCCAGATCTGTGAACTGCCAGTCCCCCAGGAGAAGAGCAGCCATAAGGCCAGACCTCTGGCAGTCATCTTCAGGTAACCTGCTTTGTGCTTGTCGAAAAGCATGAAGATGGTTTTATGGTCAAGGCCCAGGGTGTAGGGCTCGAAAAGCTGGATCCAGCTTAGATTTTCAATGTAACCCTGGTTGTGTCATTTAGCCTCTCTCTGTGCAGGGATTCCGCCAGTTCTAGAAAGGTGAGATAAGGATACATTCGTAAATCCAGAGGACATGCCTGAGTTCTCCATTGAGGGAGATCAATAGAGTGTTAGGTAAACGGCTCTCTTGCTGTCCTGTGATTTGCATGCAGTAAAGAGCAACTGAGAAAAGTCTTACTGAAAAAAAAATCTCCTTTTTCAATCAGTAGTTGTATGGTGTAAACATGAAGTGACTAATGATGTCTCAGAGTACAGCAAGGACAGGTGCTTGCAGCCCGCCAGCAGCTGCTGTGGGCTCCTGTTGAAGTGATAGACCTGTGGCATCCTTCCATCACCCCAGACACCCTGCTGGGGCCATGGGTATGGGGGACTGCTGGCCCAGCCTACAGGGAGCTGCAGCCTTGGGAGCCTTCATCCCATGCACATCTCTCTCCCCTCCTGCCTGCATGCTTGGCTCCTTGTTCTCAAACCCCCAGCCCATCACCAACCTCCAAACCCCTCTCCTCCTGCTTTATCACTACAGGGAGCCCTCCTGCCCTGCAGCATCCCTCATGCTGCGTCCCCTCTGGGGATGTTTGTCCTCCCGACGCCCTGTGGCCATGGCCCCCAGGATCCCATCTCCCACAGGGCAGCCTCACTTGTCCCCACCCTGCGCCGCCCAGGTGAGTGGGCGGCAAGCGGGCACCAGAGGGAGGCTGCACATCACCTGACCCCCTCCAGCTGATTCCCTCAGACAGGACGTCAAGTTAATGAGCCCTCAGGCCTGTAATTAGCTGTCAATTACCTCAAATTAATCAACTCCTCGCCTAATTAAGCATAATCGGCAGGTGGGCAGAAAACGGGCCATTGTGCGGGAGCCATGAGAAAAGCATGGCTGGCAAACTTGTTTAGGATCAGNCCCTGCCGGCGTGGGGCGGCGCGGGTGCTGCCTGGGGGCCCGGGCCTGCAATGAGCCATGGCGTGGGCTTAGTGAGGGCGTTTCTTCAAGCGAAATATCCGCATCAGCAAGCCCTAATGCACCATCTCGCCCTCCGCATTTTCTCTCCCTGGCTTGCCGTGCTTTCTGCGCTCGTACCCTTCTCATGTCTCTCTGAGAAAGGCACTGAAGCACACGCCCCGTTCCCTGACCCAGGCCCTCCTCAGTTCTGAGCACACCAACTTAACGGCGTGGAGATGCATCTGGGTGGAAAACAGGGTTTCAACAGGCACTAATTACTACCTATAAAATGAATCATACTGAATTACTTTTTGTGTGGAATTAATGTAATCCAAGAAAGTTCCCATCCATCCTCCAGAGCTCTGTTTGGTGAAGGGGAGACATTCCCCACCGAGGCTAGGGAAAGAGCAGGGCTCCTGCCAACTTTTGGATGTCACTGGAACGCAGGATGAAAACTCCTCTCCACTGTGCTGGGGGCCGGATCCTGCACCCTGCCCACTAAATCCCAGTGAGCACCTGCTTCATCTAGAGGCAAACAGAGCACAGTATCCTTCTGAGCTGCAGAGAAGAAGAGCTGGGGAAAATGCAATTTCATCGTAAAAGTATTGTGCTCAATATTAAAGTGAAAGGTTTTGATTATGCCTAGAAAGTCCTTTTTTTTTTTTTTTTTT